>OY755247.1:33102005-33207005 GCA_963576725.1 Azorinus chamasolen | reverse complement strand
CGAGTTTGACACCCGCGTCGAGCGTACTCTAAACGGATAGTTCTTTTCGGAATAAATATCCAGCAGATGACAGAAAAAGTGAGTAGACCGTCGTTCTCTCTCCTTTCCTTTATACCCTACGGACGAATCTACTATAATAGCCAGTCTTTATAGGGTGGATCTAGACCTAACTCCCCTTATCTTTCGGGTCTACATCGCTTGGCACGTCCGTAACCTAATCGTCGAAACTAAAACGAAAATCCAACTTAGATGCTCTTAAATAGACGATCGTCACTAACAGCGGACCGCATTTTCCCCGTTCAGCGAAAGGGCAGCTAAGCGATTAACTAACCGTAGCCATGGCGAATGTTTACATTCCGATTGAACCCTTAACCTACACTTTTTACCTCTTTTCCGTTTTTAAAACCTAAAACTCGAAACGTGATTCAATCGTCCGTAGAAAAATTCGTCGTTTCTCGAAAAAGGTATCATCATTTATTTCAAAATACCAGTGGTAATTAGTTAAGAAACTATTCTCTTTTTCTCTTTCAAATCGCTAAAGTTTTATCACTCGAAGAAAAATCTCACCAGAATATATACCGAGTTCGCCGTCCCTTCACCCTTATACCTCTAGAAAATGACAAAGGCACCGACGTTTAGCTAAAGCATTAAACCAACAACGCCGAGTCGGGAAAAATGTTCACGTCGTGATAAAAGGTTTCTGCTAAAGATCGAGATTTTCGTAGCAGTACCAACCTTATACGTAAAAGTAGCCTATTTAAGAGAGGGTTGACTGTTCTGTCTATCGCGAAAAACCGCTTTGACTCCGTCAGATAAGGACAGTCAGACTTTTAACTGCGAGTGCACGCGAACTATATCCAATGCCTTCATATACCGAATAATGTACCCGAATACATATATTTCGACGCGACATATATCGCAGAACTAACCCTTATACTTTAACCGAAGTGATTAGACTTAAATGTACCGTTTAATGTGAATCTACGCTATTCACCTTGGCCTTAAAATCAACAGATAAAAGGTCTAAGCAGCCCGAGGAAGTATATCCGTTGCGTACATAAATAACCATTATCCCGCTAAAAACATCGATTCCATGGAAAACAGTTTAGATTCAAATCCTCTCATCTGGAATTTAGACGTTTGCTAGAGCGGAAGCCGATCAGAAGCCAAACCCTCCTATGTTCCCTCGAAATGATAATAAATACAAGAGGACATTTTCAAAACGGTCATCGCTAGTAACGCGCAGCGAAGAATGTAGCCAACTTTGTAAATACTGTCAAACCCTCGTATATCGAAAATATATTAAATTAACTACACTATATTGGCTTATCCAAATTTACGTTTTACACTTACAGTAATACCTATCTTAAAGAAATTATTAAAAGAAGATAAGTTTTAAGACGGACACTTAACGCAAAAATTAACGCAATGTGTTTGACTATCCTTGACCATGTCACTGATGGATTTGCTGACCTTAATCCCATCTAATTCAAATATTGTCTTCGTAACCCAGAGTCTCATCCGGATCCAAGAGGGAGAGAGAGACAGAGAGAGACAGACATACTGACATACACAACTACAGACATATAAAAGACAGACAGACGAAAAGACAGACAGACAGACATACACAAGGGCACACTGTCAGAGACAGACAGACAAAAAAAAAGAAAAAAAAGAAACATAGGGGGACATGATGAGATGAAAAGAGAACAAATACCATTTCATTTTCCAATCCATCAAATTTTATTTCATTCGTTTACATAAGTCAAAAATGGCAACTGCAACAAAATCGCTGAGTGCGTTCTTCTACTGTGCTTTCTAGTATACGTTGGGAAGCTTCTCTATAGTCTCTTCTAAACTGACAATTCGCTGACAATAGCGAACTCGTCATCGTATTTCACTATGTTATTACGCGAACAATTGTCACATTCGCTGAGTATCTAGTTTGTTTCTACCATCCGTACGCCGGAATTCCGGGAGGCCTCATCGAAAAGTCAGGTTCGGGTACTGTTGCGGCTGGTCTCTCCTTAACGACTCTTCGGTGATTCCGCGCTGAAGCCGTCAACTTTCTTTGACCTTTGACTAATGATCTGGCCATTTCTATATCTTGGGCGATGGGCGTTACCCAAGGGATGACCCGTTGACCTTCGTCCTTCCCTCGGCCGTAACCGGTTTGGGGGTCTTCCACGATATAGTGACCTTTGTGATTCGGTCGCACTTTTCCTTCCGCCATTCTTCGAAAATGCCTCGTCCACTTTTCCACCTCGGAGAACCGTTGAACGGAACCGGTTTCGTCTTCCTCGTCCGCCTCTCTTTCTAATCCTTCACCGAGGATTTCGTCCTCGGTATCGTCGGATTCCGCGATGTCTTCATCCAAATTCCTTTCATCGTCCGAATCGCTGTTACTGTCGTCATCAGCTGAGGTACCTTCTTTTTTCATCGGACACCACGTTTGGACGTGCGCTCGCAAGTGACGTATATTCGATAGAATCGATCCGCAATGGTCGCACGTGATCCCCATGTCGCTCCGAGTAAGGAGGTCCGTAGGCGCCAATGATTGACGATTATTTACGGGTTGGCAGGTAACTTTCGACGGGTCGATGGAGTCCGTTTTTTGGACCTTAACTTCGGTCGTCTCTCTTATATCTTCCAGTACATTGGCTCGCATACGCGAGCGTTCGAGCGTGTTCGGTTTCAAATCGATCAACAAGTAACCGTACGGCTGCCCGACGGCTTCTTCGAAATGACGTAACAGATGTCGAGAGTTACCCGGGTACATTTGTCTGGCCAGGGTCATGACTTGTTGTCTGTCTACGGGATTGTTAAATAGCACTAGGTAATGGCAGTTTCTTCTCTGGGTCGGGTCCTTACTATAGTAAAGGTTCTGATTGAGAGCGATGACGGATAAATTTCTGTGGTGACTGCCTTCGGTGAACAGGTCCGTGACTCTCGGGTCTTTGGCCGATTCGGTAGCCATGTCGTCCAAAACGATGAGGTTGTTGACGCGAGGGTCTAGAAATTCGTCACTGTCTAGGTTTAAAGGAACGCCTCGTATAAACTCAACTTTCGGGTAAACGGTTCTCCGTATGACGTCGTACAAAGGCTGCCATCGTTTGTATAACCAGATGATACGTTGAGGCGTGGGTTGTATCTTGTCCGAATTTTGTAGCAGTTGGGACAGAAAAAAAGTTTTGCCGCAGGAGGTTGGCCCGCTGACGATACACGTAAATGGGTGTTGAAAGGTAAACGGTTGTTGTTGCTGCTGTTGTTGTTGTTGCTGCTGCTGTTGTTGTTGCTGTTGTTGCTGTTGTTGTTGCTGCTGCTGTTGTTGCTGTTGCTGTTGTTGTTGCCGTTGTTGCTGTTGTTGTTGCTGCTGCTGTTGTTGTTGCCGTTGTTGTTGTTGCTGTTGCAGTTGTTGTTGTTGCAGTTGTTGTTGCAGTTGTTGTTGTTGCAGTTGTTGTTGTTGTTGCTGTTGTTGTTGTTGCCGTTGTAATTGCTGTTGTTGTTGTTGTTGTTGCTCTTGTTGTTGTTGCTGCTGCTGTTCCTTATCGTCAAATATGTCGTTGTGTTTATGTTTCCGGTGTCGTTTCAAACTGTCCAACCAGGTATAGGACTTGTCGCAAAGATTACAACGATGCATGATTCGATTCCCTTTTAGCGCAATACACGTTGTTGTATTGTTCTTTCTCTTATAAACTTCCGCGTGTTTGACTTTCAGAGCGATTCCGGTAACCATAGTGAAAGCCGTTTATTTAAGCTGTTCTTTATTTGGGCTACTTTTTTCGAATGGTCAGCGTTAACCATCTGAGGAGGTAAAACGGATATTTTCTTGGGTACTGGTCGTAGTCTATGCCCTTCCGGGATAACGTAAATTAGGCAACGAATGCGGTTGTCGAAACGAACCTTTTTTCCCAAAATGCTACTCTTTCTAAAATCGCTCATTCTGTACACTTCGTGGAAAAACTAGTCAAATTGCCCCAATCCACGCCTTGTTACTATTGGGCGACAATCTAGGCCTCCAACGCTATACTGAAGATAAAAGATATAATTAATGCGTATGCTGCGCTTATAATTTATTCTCTCATCTATGACATTTCCTACATTGTAGACACAACAGTGGTTGTTGTTGTTGTTGTTGCTGCTACTGTTGCTGTTGTTGTTGTCGCTGTTGAAGTGGTTGTTGTCGCAGTTGTTGTTGTTGTTGCTTTTGTTGTTTTTGCTGTTGTTGTTGCTGTTGTTGTTGTTAGAATCAGAAATCTTTTGTTTTATCTCTTAGTCTAGGGGTCGGGGTCATACACACAAAGACAAATAGCCTTGATCCAGATTAGATGCGGACTTTGTTAGCAGGCGACACTTTCATCCTCTTTTTCCTGACAATCGGGGCACATAGGACACGATCCCTCGTGATCGTCATAAAACCCTTCTTCTTCTACCGGGCAATTGTGCTTCTGTCCCAAGTATGTGAGAATGGCAAAGCACTTGCCACATTCTATTTGACATGGATTTGAACAGACGGAACACCTCGAACTCATCCTACAATAATGTGAGATCAATTGTAAGTCCTATTTATTCAAATATCTCACTATGGAGCACCTCACTGACCTCTTCTTAAAATTCCTTCCTTCTGTTGTTTATGTAAAAAAAACTATTGATTCTTTTGATTAACGAAACAAAATGTAATAGTTCTTTGTTTGTTTTTTTAATAAATCAGTTCTGAGAAGTTGGCGGGAAAAATAGCGTCCTTTTCCGTATACGGATGTACGGTTTCCGACGTCGACGTGGCGATGGCGAGTACCGTTAGCGTCTTTTCTATAAAAGGCTATAGCATTTCCGGCGGAGGCTGGTAATTTTCCGTCTACGTCGGAAAGGTACCGTTAACGTACGTTTCTTTAGAAAAGGGTTAAGATGTAATGGAAATTTTCCGTGCCAGGTAGCGGACGTGGCATATTTTTCTCTCGATACGGTCGGGACATTTCCGGCTGGAATTTTTTCCGTACCGCGTCGTTGAGGCGAAAGAAACGAATGACCGTTCTCACGCTCCGTTACTATATATAGACGATGACTCGTCCCCTGACTCATCCCTTCTAAGGGGAGGGGGCTAAGCGTGACTCGCTGTTACGTGGCGTGGATGACGCGGAGACGCTGTGACGTCACAGGGGGCGGGGCTTGTCACCTGTCAATCATTGGCTCCAAAGTGACCCATATGTAGTAATGGTACGTATTTGAGTGTTCGTAGCATTGCGTTTTTAATTTACATTATAAATGCATAAGACAAACGTCTCGCCATTAACCCTTTACTCCATTAAAACACACTCAACTCTTTTGCAAACACAGTAGATCCAGATCAGACGGCTCCTGTAGGATCCAGCTGATCAGGGTCTGCTCTGTTTTGTTTTGAAATAATTTGGATATGATTATATAGTGTCTGTCATGACGAAAAGCTCACGTGTTCATGTGCCATAATAAAAACAAAATCTAATACTCATGATGTCATTATTTGTGAAATGAATATTCAGTGAGAAAGGGTTCCAGAAGATTCTATATATAAGAGTGAATTTTGTTCATACGAACCACTGATATATGTTTACATGTTATGCAAACTGAGTGCTGAAAATATCTAAATGCTGAAAAATAACTTTTGCTCAAGACTGCTCACTTAACCCTTTCCTACATAGACTATATTTAGATCCAACCACTTTGAATAAATCTACCTAAAAGGAGAATTAACTAGAGTAAAGGAAAAGTTTATAAATTGTTTAGTTTGAAACCATTGTGATAAATAAAGCATTTTATTATATCAATCCTATTGGAGCAAATGCTCTATCACTGGTTTCAACAGGTATTTTTACAGATACGTATAATGGCGTATTTATTGAGGAAAGGGTTAAGACAGGCGCTGCTACATATTTTGAAATAGTTTGGATCTTGATAATACGCCCAGTCTCATCAGGATCCAGACTACCGGGCACCATTCGTTTAACTGTCTGCGTTTTATAATTAATGTTTCAGCTAAACGATATCTTATAACTGCCACAATATTAGTCTAGATATGGAGGAGGCAAGTGGTGAAACTGGGGTCAACAAGCTACAAAAAAAGGCGATTCGTTCATACCTCGTCGTTTGTAAAGTCCTTGGCAAAGTCCGTCTCTAGTCTTGACTCTGAAAGTTATTAAAGTCCCCCATGGGTTTGCAGTATTCTGAAAGCTAAGTCCTTTACTCCATATGTACGATGCGAACGCCTTTGCAAACAGAGTAGACCCAGATCATATAGCCTAATAGGAGACGTCTGATCAATGGCTGCTCTGTATGGCTATAGAATCACATACCAAGTGTTCATACGACATTGTTAAAATTTATCTAATCAATATGTCATTATTTCTTACATGAATATGGAGTAAAGTGTTAATGTGCTTACCCACAGTATGCTAAAGCTTCGTGCCAATCACTTCAGATTCATAATTTGTTTGCATGTGGGTATGATTCTGTATAAGAACACCCGGTTACAAATGTATCTAATTAATATTCTTGACGTCATTACTTCTTACAGGAATATTCAAGAAATAAAGATTGAGATTTGAATACGCTTTATATGTTAGATGATTCGTGTTAAACCTTTACATCATAGAGATGCATTTGGCATATTTGCAAAACAGAGTATACACGGATCAGACGGTCCCTACAGAAGCTGTCTGATCAGGGCCTGTCCTGTTTGCTTATGAAATTACTACAGTTTCTGTCATGACCAAAATTTCCTGCGATTGTATGCCGTTACAGGTATAACCATTCTTCTAATCCATGTTCCATTAACAACCAGAGCAGACCCTGATCAGACAGCTTCTACTGGAGCTATCTGATCTGGGTCTATTCTGAATATACGTAAACACACGTATTTTTAAGTAAATGATAAATACGTCCTCTGTTATTCGGTTTACCCATGATTTATATAGCTAAGGTGGAACTTTTACAATTTACGTGTGTATAAACGAGTAAAAATTATAGATCTAGTCAAAGGTAGACGGTACATTGTACAAGTCAAGCTCTAGGAACCGTCTGACCAGTGTCTGTTCCGTTTACTTATGGAATTATATAGATCTCACATGCTACAGTTTCTATCGTGACCAAATTGTCCTGCGTTTGTATGCCATTATACATGTATAGAACTTCATATCCATAGTGCCATTACTTCTTATATCATGAAGGAAATGGTTAAAACATAACATATTCGTTGAAATACACAGCTTCGATGTGATGGATGTACAACTTTGCAGATAAATATACACATGAATTGGTATCGAACTATTAATACACACAGGTAGCGGTATCGAACTTACTGCGAAGTACAGCAAAACCCATCTAAACCGGAATTCTAGTAAAACAGCATTTAGATACTTTTAAGCAGGTGGCTGCTTTATGCAGTGTGAAAGTCATGCAGAAAGCTCCAACAGGAGCTTTTTTGCATTGCTTTCACCCTGTATAAAGCTGCCACCAAGACATATTTATATAAAGTTTAACGACCGGTTTAGAGGGGGTTTACTGTATATACACATGGGGTCTGCTGACCTGAAACAAACCGTTTAATTCTCATACTGTTCCGTTAACCTTTTCCCTCATATAAACGCGTTTCACGCATCTGCAAGCAAAGTAGACCCAGATCAGACGGCTCCTAGAGGAGCCGTCTGATCAGGGTCTGCTCCGTTTGCTAATGGAATTTGAAATGTCTATTCATTTGCTTTCTAAAATGGCTACAACCTTCCATCTTCCATATTTTATATTAACTATTTTGTCCATGAATAATCGGTAGGTATTACAATTTGGAATACATATAGAACAACGAAAGTGTTAACAGTAGCCTTACCGTTACAGTTTTAAAACAATGTTCGCAAATTTTAATATCCAGATTTTGTGATTTATGTTACATACCGCTGGGTTTGATTCCAGCTGGGGAAGAAAAACCCTGTTGTATGCCTGTGATCTGTATCTAAACACTTGGCATAAATTAGCCAGACGAACTATGTCGCTTTACTGACTTTATTTCTTTGGATGTCGCCCAATATACACTGCTATGTTTTTATTTAAATTTAGCATCTACGGCTGGGTAGTGTTATATGGGACCCTTATGGGTCGCCATGGCGGGTGACGAAGAGGAACTACGACAAGGACCAACACCGGGAGCTACGACAACAACAGATGAAACCAAGATGACACCCAGAAGGACCAAACACCAGGAGGGACCACGATGACAACGACCAACACCGGGAGCTGCGCTGAAGGATGGAACATAAGAGGACTCAGGGTTTAGGTTTGAAGTGTGCACAAAGGGTTCAGGTTAATTAGGTTTGTTCATAGTTTATTGGTTGATAGATTAAGATTGTTTGATATGTTTAGTTTTTGTATGTGATACCGAATCGCGCGCGTTTAGAAGCTGGTCGGTCGGTCAACTCGGTTGTTTTTTCTCGTCGTAATTGTTAATATTTGTATTGCTAGTTTAGTTTTGTTGTGATATTATTAATATTGTTATCGTTGTTTTCATTGTATTTTGAGTATTCTTGTATTTGTAATAATGTTGATGTTGTTATAGTTGTTCTAACCCGAATCATTTTCAGCTGTTAATATATATAGATTGTTTGATATGTTTAGCTTTTGTATGTGATACCGAATCGCGCGCTTTTAGAAGCTGGTCGGTCAACTCGGTTGTTTTTTCTCGTCGTAATTGTTAATATTTGTATTGCTAGTTTTAGTTGTGTTGTGATATTATTAATATTGTTATCGTTGTTTTCATTGTATTTTGAGTATTCTTGCATTTGTAATAATGTTGATGTTGTTATAGTTGTTCTAACCCCAATCATTTTCAGCTGTTGAAGATTGTTTGATATGTTTAGTTTTTTAATGTGATACCGAATCGCGCGCGTTAAAAGCTGATCGGTCAGCTCGGTATTTTTCTCATTATGGTTGTTACATGTATTAGTTTTTGTATTGCTAGTTTGTTTTGATATTAATATTGTTTACTTTGTTTGTATTGTATTTTGAGTGCTCTTGTATATGTATTGTTGTTGTTGTTATATTTGTTCTAATCCCAATCATTTTCAGCTGTTTATAGATTAAGATTGTTTGATATGTATAGTTTTACTGATATATATGGGTTTAGAGCGTTTGATATGTTTATTTATTGTTTGTCGTACCACATCGCGCGCGTTTAGAAGTTGATCGGTCAACTCGGTTTTTTTTTCTAATTACATGTATGGTTGTTATTAGTATTTGTATAGCTAGTTTTGTTTTGCAATTGTATTTTGAGTGTTCTTGCATATGTATTGTTGTTAGTGTTGTTATATATGTTCTATAGATCGTTTTGTAGTCTTGATAGTTTAGTTTTAGTAGTGGCTATTCATCTTGTGTGGACAAATAGTGTTAGAGTGGCAAACAGTTTGGATCCTATTGACCTAATTCGAATAATCAGTGCTTGATTTGCAAACAGTTTAGATCATGTTGATCTGGTGTGAAAAAATAATGCTTGAATGACAAACAGTTTGGATCCTATTGATCTGGTGTGAACAAAAAGTGGTTGATTTGCAAACAATATGAATCCAATTTATTTTGTGTGAATAGTGTTTGATTGGCAAACTTTGCAAACAGTTTGGATCCTATTTGTTTTGTGAGAATAAATAGTGCTCGAATGCCAAACAGTTTGGATCCTATTGATCTAGTTCCAATAAACCGTGCTTAATTTGCAAACAGTTAAGATCTTATTATCTAGTGTGAAAGAAGTGCTTGAATGGCAAACAGTTTGGATCCTATTGACCTGGTGTGAATAAAATGTGCTTGGGAGGCAATCAGTTTGGATCCTATTGATCTAGATGGAACAGTGCTTGATTTGCAAACAGTTTAGATTCTATTGATCTGATGTGGAAAAATTGTATTTGAATGGCAAACAGTTTAGATCCTATTTATCCGGTGTGAATCAATCGAACTAGAAAGACAAACAGTTAGGATCCTATTGATCAGATGTGAACAGAGCATCAACAGCAAACAGTCTAGATCCTATTCATCTTGTTAGGATAAATAGTGCTTGAATCGCAGTTTGGATCCTATTGACCTAGTTCGAATAATCACTGCTTAATTTGCAAACAGTTTAGATCCTATTTATCCTATGTGAAAATATAATGCTTGAGTGGCAAACAGTTTGGATCCTATAATCTATTGTGAATAAAAAATGGTTAATTTGCAAACAGTTTGGATCCAATTTAGTTTGTGTGAATAAATAGTGCTTGATTTGCAAACAGTTTGGATTCCATTGATCTAGTTTCAATAAACAGTGCTTGATTTGCAAACAGTTTAGATCCTACTTATCTTGTGTGAAAAAAATTGCTTGAATGCCACCAGAGGGACCAGATGACGAGGCGACGGTGGACCGAGGCAGACTATTCAGCTCTATGACGTCAAGTCCCCAACCCCTGACTGGCTACAAGACGTTATAGAGTCTTCCACGACGACTATCTTCATTGATGGTTTCCATTGGGCCGAGTGGGCGGGTCCGAAGAAGTAGGGTAGCTGCATTGGAACATCAATGACGAAGGAAGAATGGCAAACAGTTTGGATCCTATTGATCTGGTGTAAACAAAAAGTGGTTGATTTGCAAACAGTATGAATGCAATTTATTTTGTGTGAATTGTGCTTGATTGGCAAACAGTTTGGATCTTATTGATCTGGTGTGACAAAACAGTGCTTGATTTGCAAACAGTTTATATCCTGTTTATCTTGTGTGAACAAATAATGCTTGAATGGCAAACAGTTTGGATCCTATTGATCAGATGTGAACAGAACACAAACGACAAATAGTTTGGATCCTATTCATCTTGTTAGGATAAATAGTGCCTGAATCGCAGTTTGGATCCTATTGACCTAGTTCGAATAATCAGTGCTTAATTTGCAAACAGTTTAGAACCTATTTAGTTTGTGTGATTAATAGTGCTTGATTTGCAAACAGTTTGGATTCCATTGATCTAGTTTCAATAAACAGTGCTTGATTTGCAAACAGTTTAGATCCTACTTATCTTGTGTGAAAAAAATTGCTTGAATGCCACCAGAGGGACCAGATGACGAGGCGACGGTGGACCGAGGCAGACTATTCAGCTCTATGACGTCAAGTCCCCAACCCCTGACTGGCTACAAGACGTTATAGAGTCTTCCACGACGACTATCTTCATTGATGGTTTCCATTGGGCCGAGTGGGCGGGTCCGAAGAAGTAGGGTAGCTGCATTGGAACATCAAGGACGAAGGAAGAATGGCAAACAGTTTGGATCCTATTGATCTGGTGTAAACAAAAAGTGGTTGATTTGCAAACAGTATAAATGCAATTTATTTTGTGTGAATTGTGCTTGATTGGCAAACAGTTTGGATCTTATTGATCTGGTGTGAAAAAACAGTGCTTGATTTGCAAACAGTTTAGATCCTGTTTATCTTGTGTGAAAAAATAATGCTTGAATGGCAAACAGTTTGGATCCTATTGATATGGTTTAAACAAAAAGTGGTTGATTTGCAAACAGTATGAATCCAATTTATATTGTGTGATTAGTGCATGATTGGCAAACAGTTTGGATCCTATTGATCTGGTGCGAATAAAAAGTGGTTGATTTGCAAACAGTTTGGATCCAATTTATTTTGTGTGAATAAATAGTGTTTGAGTGGCAAACAGTTAGGATCCTATTGATCTGGTGTGAATAAAAAGTGCTTGATTTGCAAAAAGATTGGATCCTATTGATCTAGATGGAACAGTGCTTAATTTGCAAACAGTTTAGATCCTATTGCTCTGGTGTGGAAAAATTGTATTTGAATGGCAAACAGTTTAGATCCTATTTATCCGGTGTGAATCAATCGAAATAGAAAGACAAACAGTTAAGATCCTATTGATCAGATGTGAACAGAGCATCAACGACAAACAGTCTAGATCCTATTGATCTTGATAGGATAAATAGTGTTTGATTGGCAAACAGTTTGGATCCTTTTGATCTGTTGTGAATCAATCGAACTAGAAAGACAAACAGTTTGGATCCTGTTGATCAGATGTGAACAGAGCATCAACGACAAATAGTTTGGATCCTATTCATCTTGTTAGGATAAATAGTGCTTGAATCGCAGTTTGGATCCTATTGACCTAGTTCGAATAATCAGTGCTTAATTTGCAAACAGTTTAGATCCTATTTAGTTTGTGTGAATAAATAGTGCTTGATTTGCAAACAGTTAGGATCCCATTGATCTAGTTTCAATAAACAGTGCTTGATTTGCAAACAGTTTAGATCCTACTTATCTTGTGTGAAAAAAAGTGCTTGAATGCCACCAGAGGGACCAGATGACGAGGCGACGGTGGACCGAGGCAGACTATTCAGCTCTATGACGTCAAGTCCCCAACCCCTGACTGGCTACAAGACGTTATAGAGTCTTCCACGACGACTATCTTCACTGATGGTTTCCATTGGGCCGAGTGGGCGGGTCCGAAGAAGTAGGGTAGCTGCATTGGAACATCAAGGACGAAGGAAGAATGGCAAACAGTTTGGATCCTATTGATCTGGTGTAAACAAAAAGTGGTTGATTTGCAAACAGTATGAATGCAATTTATTTTGTGTGAATTGTGCTTGATTGGCAAACAGTTTGGATCCTATTGATCTGTTGTGAATCAATCGAACTAGAAAGACAAACAGTTTAGATCCTATTGATCAGATGTGAACAGAGCATCAACGGCAAATAGTTTGTATCCTATTTATCTTGTTAGGATAAATAGTGCTTGAATCGCAGTTTGGATCCTATTGACCTAGTTCGAATAATCAGTGCTTAATTTGCAAACAGTTTAGATCCTATTTATCCTACGTGAAAATATAATGCTTGAGTGGCAAACAGTTTGAATCCTATAATCAGGTGTGAATAAAAAATGGTTAATTTGCAAACAGTTTGGATCCAATTTTGTTTTTGTGAATAAATAGTTCATGATTTGCAAACAGTTTGGATCCCATTGATCTAGTTTCAATAAACAGTGCTTGATTTGCAAACAGTTTAGATCCTACTTATCTTGTGTGAAAAAAAAGTGCTTGAATGCCACGAGAGGGACCAGATGACGAGGCGACGGTGGACCGAGGCAGACTATTCAGCTCTATGACGTCAAGTCCCCAACCGCTGACTGGCTACAAGACGTTATAGAGTCTTCCACGACGACTATCTTCACTGATGGTTTCCATTGGGCCGAGTGGGCGGGTCCGAAGAAGTAGGGTAGCTGCACTGGAACACCAAGGACGAAGGAAGAATGGCAAACAGTTTGGATCCTATTGATCTGGTGTAAACAAAAAGTGGTTGATTTGCAAACAGTATGCATGCAATTTATTTTGTGTGAATTGTGCTTGAGTGGCAAACAGTTTGGATCTTATTGATCTGGTGTGAAAAAACAGTGCTTGATTTGCAAACAGTTTAGATCCTGTTTATCTTGTGTGAAAAGATAATGCTTGAATGGCAAACAGTTTGGATCCTATTGATCTGGTTTAAACAAAAAGTGGTTGATTTGCAAACAGTATGAATCCAATTTATTTTGTGTGATTATTGCTTGATTGTCAAACAGTTTGGATCCTATTGATCTGGTGTGAATAAAAAGTGCTTGATTTGCAAAAAGATTGGATCCTATTAATCTAGATGGAACAGTGCTTAATTTGCAAACAGTTTAGATCCTATTGATCTGGTGTGGCAAATTTGTATTTGAATGGCAAACAGTTTAGATCCTATTTATCCGGTGTGAATCAATCGAACTAGAAAGACAAACAGTTAGGATCCTATTGATCAGATATGAACAGAGCATTAACGACAAATAGTTTGGATCCTATTCATCTTGTTAGGATAATAGTGCTTGAATCGCAGTTTGGATCCTATTGACCTAGTTCGAATAATCAGTGCTTAATTTGGAAACAGTTTAGATCCTATTTATCCTACGTGAAAATATAATGCTTGAGTGGCAAACAGTTTGGATCCTATAATCTGGTGTGAATAAAAGGTGGTCAATTTGCAAACAGTTTGGATCCAATTTAGTTTGTGTGAATAAATAGTGCTTGATCTGCAAACAGTTTGGATCCCATTGATCTAGTTTCAATAAACAGTGCTTGATTTGCAAACAGTTTAGATCCTACTTATCTTGTGTGAAAAAAAGTGCTTGAATGCCACCAGAGGGACCAGATGACGAGGCGACGGTGGACCGAGGCAGACTATTCAGCTCTATGACGTCAAGTCCCCAACCCCTGACTGGCTACAAGGCGTTATAGAGTCTTCCACGACGACTATCTTCACTGATGGTTTCCATTGGGCCGAGTGGGCGGGTCCGAAGAAGTAGGGTAGCTGCATTGGAACATCAAGGACGAAGGAAGAATGGCAAACAGTTTGGATCCTATTGATCTGGTGTAAACAAAAAGTGGTTGATTTGCAAACAGTATGAATGCAATTTATTTTGTGTGATTTGTGTTTGATTGGCAAACAGTTTGGATCCTATTGATCTGTTGTGAATCAATCGAACTAGAAAGACAAACAGTTAGGATCCTATTTATCAGATTTGAACAGAGCATCAACGACAAATAGTTTGTATCCTATTTATCTTGTTAGGATAAATAGTGCTTGAATCGCAGTTTGGATCCTATTGACCAAGTTCGAATAATCAGTGCTTAATTTGCAAACAGTTTAGATCCTATTTATCCTACGTGAAAATATAATGCTTGAGTGGCAAACAGTTTGGATCCTATAATCTGGTGTGAATAAAAAATGGTTAATTTGCAAACAGTTTGGATCCAATTTAGTTTGTGTGAATAAATAGTACATGATTTGCAAACAGTTTGGATCCCATTGATCTAGTTTCAATAAACAGTGCTTGATTTGCAAAAAGTTTAGATCCTACTTATCTTGTGTGAAAAAAAATTGCTTGAATGCCACCAGAGGGACCAGATGACGAGGCGACGGTGGACCGAGGCAGACTATTCAGCTCTATGACGTCAAGTCCCCAACCCCTGACTTGCTACAATACGTTATAGAGTCTTCCACGACGACTATCTTCACTGATGGTTTCCATTGGGCCGAGTGGGCGGGTCCGAAGAAGTAGGGTAGCTGCATTGGAACATCAAGGACGAAGGAAGAATGGCAAACAGTTTGGATCCTATTGATCTGGTGTAAACAAAAAGTGGGTGATTTGCAAACAGTATGAATGCAATTTATTTTGTGTGAATTGTGCTTGATTGGCAAACAGTTTGGATCTTATTGATCTGGTGTGAAAAAACAGTGCTTGATTTGCAAACAGTTTAGATCCTGTTTATCTTGTGTGAAAAGATAATGCTTGAATGGCAAACAGTTTGGATCCTATTGATCTGGTTTAAACAAAAAGTGGTTGATTTGCAAACAGTATGAATCCAATTTATTTTGTGTGATTAGTGCTTGATTGTCAAACAGTTTGGATCCTATTGATCTGGTGTGAATAAAAAGTGCTTGATTTGCAAAAAGATTGGATCCTATTAATCTAGATGGAACAGTGCTTAATTTGCAAACAGTTTAGATCCTATTGATCTGGTGTGGGAAAATTTTATTTGAATGGCAAACAGTTTAGATCCTATTTATCCGGTGTGAATCAATCGAACTAGAAAGACAAACAGTTAGGATCCTATTGATCAGATATGAACAGAGCATTAACGACAAATAGTTTGGATCCTATTCATCTTGTTAGGATAATAGTGCTTGAATCGCAGTTTGGATCCTATTGACCTAGTTCGAATAATCAGTGCTTAATTTGCAAACAGTTTAGATCCTATTTATCCTATGTGAAAATATAATGCTTGAGTGGCAAACAGTTTGGATCCTATAATCTGGTGTGAATGAAAGGTGGTTAATTTGCAAACAGTTTGGATCCAATTTAGTTTGTGTGAATAAATAGTGCTTGATCTGCAAACAGTTTGGATCCCATTGATCTAGTTTCAATAAACAGTGCTTGATTTGCAAACAGTTTAGATCCTACTTATCTTGTGTGAAAAAAAGTGCTTGAATGCCACCAGAGGGACCAGATGACGAGGCGACGGTGGACCGAGGCAGACTATTCAGCTCTATGACGTCAAGTCCCCAACCCCTGACTGGCTACAAGGCGTTATAGAGTCTTCCACGACGACTATCTTCACTGATGGTTTCCATTGGGCCAAGTGGGCGGGTCCGAAGAAGTAGGGTAGCTGCATTGGAACATCAAGGACGAAGGAAGAATGGCAAACAGTTTGGATCCTATTGATCTGGTGTAAACAAAAAGTGGTTGATTTGCAAACAGTATGAATGCAATTTATTTTGTGTGATTTGTGTTTGATTGGCAAACAGTTTGGATCCTATTGATCTGTTGTGAATCAATCGAACTAGAAAGACAAACAGTTAGGATCCTATTGATCAGATGTGAACAGAGCATCAGCGACAAATAGTTTGTATCCTATTTATTTTGTTAGGATAAATAGTGCTTGAATCGCAGTTTGGATCCTATTGACCTAGTTCGAGTAATCAGTGCTTAACTTGCAAACAGTTTAGATCCTATTTATCCTACGTGAAAATATAATGCTTGAGTGGCAAACAGTTTGAATCCTATAATCTGGTGTGAATAAAAAATGGTTAATTTGCAAACAGTTTGGATCCAATTTAGTTTGTGTGAATAAATAGTGCTTGATTTGCAAACAGTTTGGATCCCATTGATCTAGTTTCAATAAACAGTGCTTGATTTGCAAACAGTTTAGATCCTACTTATATTGTGTGAAAAAAGTGCTTGAATGCCACCAGAGGGACCAGATGACGAGGCGACGGTGGACCGAGGCAGACTATTCAGCTCTATGACGTCAAGTCCCCAACCCCTGACTGGCTACAAGACGTTATAGAGTCTTCCACGACGACTATCTTCACTGATGGTTTCCATTGGGCCGAGTGGGCGGGTCCGAAGAAGTAGGGTAGCTGCATTGGAACATCAAGGACGAAGGAAGAATGGCAAACAGTTTGGATCCTATTGATCTGGTGTAAACAAAAAGTGGTTGATTTGCAAACAGTATGAATGCAATTTATTTTGTGTGAATTGTGCTTGATTGGCAAACAGTTTGGATCCTATTGATCTGTTGTGAATCAATCGAACTAGAAAGACAAACAGTTAGGATCCTATTGATCAGATGTGAACAGAGCATCAACGACAAATAGTTTGTATCCTATTTATCTTGTTAGGTTAAATAGTGCTTGAATCGCAGTTTAATTTGCAAACAGTTTGGATCCAATTTAGTTTGTGTGATTTAATAGTACTTGAGAGGCAAACAGTTTCAATAAACAGTGCTTGATTTGCAAACAGTTTAGATCCTACTTATCTTGTGTGAAAAAAAGTTCTTGAATGGCAAACAGTTTGGATCCTATTGATCTGGTGTGAATCAATCGACATAGGAAGACAAACAGTTAGGATCCTATTGATCAAATGTGAACAGGGCATCAACAACAGATTGAATTCTATTAATTTTGTGTGGATAAATAGTGCATGAGTGGCAAACAGTTTGGATCTTATTGACCTAGTTCGAATAATCAGTGCTTGATTTGCAAACAGTTTGGATTCAATTTATTTTGTGTGAATAAATAGTGCTTGAGTGGCGATCCAATCCAAAGGCCTCACTTAGAACAGTGGGGAATTTGTTCTGGGTCTATACTGTCACCAGATAGTTAGAAATGCACGATACGTTCATTCTAATGGCCAAATTTCCTTTTTCTTCTAGTAAATTTACGTTTATAACTACTTCGTTATGTTGCCCTAAGGTTTGAGATATTGAAAGCAATTGTCCATATTTATTTTATTCTCATTCCGATCAGTCAATGGGATTTATATTTCATGGGTACAGTGTGTGTTATGGTCTGATGTGGCCGATATCATAAAATGTCTGTTTCTAATATCGTCCTACTTGCATACACTTTTAGATTGGGCTAAGGTTAAAGCTCAATGAGTATTTTTCAGCCTGCCGTCCGTCTTTTACATATACTGGCAGAGGGTTCGATTTCCGGACATGCTATAGTGTTTGATGTCCTGCGATGCAGTCTACTTCTTGGTTAAAGGCGGTTTTAATTTCAGCAGTCTATAGTTATTATAGTGCAGTAGTTTTGTTCTGGTTTAAAGTTTAACGTTGTTTTTATACATACATGTATATATTTATATCCCACCAAGCACCTTATATGTGCTTTGGTCGTTTTTCGGTCCAATGTGACATCATAGACAAGTCAGTGATGTTACATTTTTGGTTCGGACTTTCATAGATCGGTTTGTAGTATTGATAGTTTAGTACTTTGGTAGTTTTCTTCAGGTGTCTTGGTGGGTTTACAGTGCAAATGAAACTGCATCTTTGACATTAAATAAATACAGCTTATCTGTATTATAGGCAGTCGTGTACCAGCACTTTTGAAGTTGCTTGCTCAGCGTTAGGATTTCATATAGGACATTAGGGACTACTAGGAATCAATTTTCTATTACTTCGATATTGCTGGTGTACGTTTTGCCTCATTTTACTTCACTTACGTTACTTGAGTAGCGAACTGAACTATAAACACAATGGTCTGTCGTGATTTAACCGTCTGTGAACAAGAAGCAAACTGCATCCCAGGATTTCAACCACCACAGTCCTGTCCTGGAACTGAGTCCTCTATTAGTAGATAGCAAACTTCATAATTTTATCTCTGCCAGGGGATACTTTTCTGAACCGTCAAATGCTCAGAGAGCTAATATAAAGGGCAATTGACTGATCTAGCAAGCTCACAGGGCGCTTGCATTTTTCTTTGACTGTATTTAAAACTTCTTTAATTAATGGACAGATGCATAAAGCTATTGCTTGATCTCCCAGCTTTAGATAGACGTTTTGGCATTTAGACATGTACATGTAGTTACAGAGAGGATCAAGCGTTTTGACAAGTCACTCATTTTAATGGGTTCTTTCTATCTTTTCCCTGCGGGCAGCACTTTTTTCTGTAAATTTTCTGTTTGTGTATTCTTTTTGGAAAAAGGAAAAGTGGCCACCCCATATTTACCTCCTACCTTGGCGCGGTTATGGGGCTTAATTGCAATCGGGGATATTATTGTTTATTCAGCAAGAAGTGTTCCCTTTGGCAAGAACTAAAAGGAAGGTATATTGGCAGATTCAACAAATGCGTGTACATTTGAAAGCAGAATTTTCGAGTTAAATCAAATTCATGTTACACCATTGTACATACGTAATCTCTAATAACAACCCTCTGTAATATTTGTATTATGAATGAAGATTCATACATGTATTATTTCTTACATAAATAGTTATCAGAGAAAGGGTTAAACTAATAAAGATTGTGCTTAACATTTTCCTCCATATAATCACTTCAAGCATTTGCAAACAGAGTAGACCTATGTCTGACGGTTTCTGTCTGTTTGTGAAATAATTTTTAGATCTGACACTACAGTTTCTTCCAATACCAAAACATCCTGTGTGCACATGCCACCCATAAAAACTCAGCTAATTAATAACAATGATGTGATTATTCCATACCCACTCACTCGCTCACTCCATACATGAATATTTTGCAGGGAAATGGTCAATTCATATACGGGTCAATATATGGTTATTCGACAAGTGATGGGATGGTACAGGTAACACTGTCTTAAATGACTATTCAATCTTAATTTGACGAATATTCATTTAAGAAATAAGTTCTTAATATTAACTGAATGTGAATGATTATTGTGTTAAATGTTTTGGTCCTGACAAATTAGAATAGGATATTGATATATCTTATTCCATAAGGAAATGTGGCATACCCTGATCAACATCTCCTGCAGTAGATGTCAGATTTAGGTATTCTCTGCTTACAAAGGCGTGTACTTGTGTATGTATGGAGTAAATGCTTAATTCCTGACATGTGGTAGCTTAACCCACTTGTGTCCACGATCCCATATATGGGTCATAGGCTAACAGTGTAGACTCTGATCGCACGCCGCATAATTCGGCGTCTGATCAGTCTACACTGTTTGCTGATAGGAATTTCAATATAAAAACCGAAATCGAAAATTTAGGCCAGGTATCCCTTAGATAAAAACATTAACCAATATATAAACATGGAAGAATCCACTAGGCGCAAATGGGTTAATTCAAAACGAAAGTAACTTCCGAAATAGGTTTCCAAGGAATGTGTAGATAATATCATTGTTAACATTTATCTGATGAATACTCGTGTAAGAAGTAATGACGTCATGAATATTGGTTACTATTTTTATAATGGCATATGAACATAGTATATTTGTCCAAGGCAGAAACTGTATTCAAATCTATATAATCAAATAAGCAGAAAAGACCCTAATCAGACTACTTCTTTACAGGACCCATTTTATCGGGGTCTTGTCTGTTTACAAAGTTATGATAAAAGGCTTGTTTATCAGGAAAATGGTAAATCGTGATATCAAACTTCGGGGGAGAACCTGCTGTTTTGACTGGTCATTCATTTATTGTACATACAAAAGCAGGTTGTTGCTAAATACAGGCAAAAGTATTGCAGGAAGCTCCTAGATGAGCTTTCTGCATTGCCTTAGACCTGCATTAAACTACCAGAGACCCATAATTATACCTTTTTGGGCCGTTTAAGACATGTTCTACTGTATTTACTTACTACAGTAGAGCCTGGCTAAAGCGACCGCATAATTTATTAACAAAGCAGTCTTTAAAAGCAGATTGTTGCTTAATGCTGGACAAAGGGAATAACATAAATTGATGAAACTTTCTGTTTTGTCCATCATTAATTTACGACCCGTTTTAAAGATTTATCATTTTAAGTATTAGAGGGATTTATTGTATACTGCTAAACATTGATGAATCATTATAATTATGATTTTTTATTATATTCAGAATAACCACTGTAATAGTTATAGATACGATTAAAGCATATGGGCGTTATATTTAAACCTTTCTGATTTGAATATTCATGTAAAAAAATAATGACGCTATATAATGGCCTCTGCACACAGTAGTTTGGTATTTGTAGAAACTACAAATCTATAATGATTTCATATGCAAACAGAACAGACCCTGATCATACGATACCTACAGGGGTCGTCTGATTTTGATCTACTCTGTTTGCAAAGGCATGAAACGTGTTTATATGAAATGGAGAATTAATTGGACCTAATGTATCAGATTTTAATATTTTACTCTATAAATACGCCTTTCTACACCTTTGTTAACGGAGTAGACCCAGATCAGACGGTTCCTTTAGCAGCCGTCGGATCACGGTCTGCTCTGTTTGCCAATGATATAATATAGATATGATTCTACAGTTTTTGCCTTGACCTTAAATTCCTGTGTCCATGTGCATTTATAACAACTAATCTATTTAATATCCATGATGTCATTATTTCTTTAATGAATATTCATGGGGTAAATGGTTAACGCGCTAACTTGGAAATAGATTAACCTCACTCCTCTGAGTTCAGTTGTAGTCAATTTTGTATCGACTCATCTAGTATAAACAAGACTAGTATCAAGATACATGTAATACTCGTTTACACAGATTTAGGAATTCTTTATCCTTTAGCCTGCTGAGAAAATTATTTTTACAGAATTTTTCACCTATATTTTTCAAAATTCATGCTATAATCAATTTGTCTATCAAAATTCAACCAGGGTGTCAAACAGTTTGGATCCTGATGAGACACCGAGTTGCTCGGCGTCTCATCTGGATCCAAAATGTTTGCAAAGATATTCCCTCATCCGCCCATAGCAGGCTAAAGATTAAGTGTGTATACTATCTTGAAACATTTGGCTTTAACCCTTACTACACTGAATTTTCAAATTTACTATTCGAAAATTCAAACAAGTCAAGCTTATCGAATATTTAAGGACTTTGCGAAAGAAAGTGTAAGATGACAAACAGCGCAGATCCGAACGAGAGGGCTACTCTAGAAGCTCCTCTAGGAGCCCTCTCGTCTGGGTCTACACTATTTGCAAAGAATACTGATTCGTTTCCCGTACTGTAAGGGTTAATACTAAATTAATACAATTGTTACCATTATCTATCTTTTCGATATTTTATGAAACATTTTTTGTTTTAGTGCTGTATCATTGTATGTGTAATCGAAGGTCTTTGTTAGCACGGGTCAAATTTGCACGTTTTCATTAGCCGTCTGTGTAACCAGGTTTTACCCTCCATGAATGTAAGAACTAATGACATCATGAATATTAATTAGATGACTCTTTATATTGGCATATGAAGCAAGGAAATGTTAACCATGGCTGCACTTATTTCATAAGCAAACGGAGAGGCTGCTGTTCAGACAGCTCATACAGGTTCCGTCTGATCTGAATTTTACTAACTTTTGTACAGGCGTGAAAATGTACATATATGGGATCATTGGAGTGAAGGCTAACTCTGTTAGTATTTTGTTTGGATGACAAGTGTGCGTGTGTGTGCGTACGTTTTCGTGTGCGAGTGTGTATAAATATATGTAATTTAATTTGGTGTTGTTAATATATTTGTATTTAGCAAAATAAAGAACAAAAGATTCAGCATAACACGTTTGTCCTTAAATTTCAGCCTTTCACCTAAAGCAAGCAAGTTATCTTATTAAGTCGTATATAGTACCTTTTCAATCATTCACTTGCACGAGTTTCAAAACAACTGCAAACAAGCGGAGTATATCCAGATAAGACAGCTTCTGAAATGGTCTGTCTGATCAGGGTCTGCTCTGGTTGCTTGTGGAATAAATAGATCTGATGATTCTACAGTTTCTGCCATAGTCAAATGTTCATATCGTATTTACTCTAATTATTCCGTTACCAAGTTTATCCTCCCCATCCATTTAAAATGCTGGATAGTTCAGCTTTGCACTTTATACAGAAAACACCCTCTTAACCGGAAATCTAGTACAGAAGAATTTTGGATATTTTTATGCAGGTGGCTGCTAAATGCAGGATGAAAGACACACAGACAGCTCCTAGTGGAGCTTTCTACGTGAATCACATGCATTAAGCTGCCATCTGATATTAAGACTGATATTTATACTAAAGTGAACGTCCGATTTAGAGGGTTTTACTGTAATAGCAAGTGGTGAGGACATTGATCAATCTTTTACCGGAGCAGTTTGTTTTGGGTATTCACCACTTGCCTATATTTGTCTGTCTGAACATTTAGGGTAATATGAAATTATGCCATGATAAAATATCCATAAAGTTGCATGGCTATTCATTAAGTAAAGGGTAAAAATAAGAAATAAATTAGGCTGATTGAAATTGATAATTTGTAAGAATATGATTTAACCCTTTGAATGCAGAAAACGGGTTTATTGGCACTTGCTCTATGCAGAACCCTCAGCATAACCGGAGGTTTCTCAGACATACACATAAGCATCACAAGAGTATGTCAGATTCGTTTTCTTAAGGGAAATGATTTTGTAGAGATGCATGGTGCAGTTTAAAACCCAAAATCAAATCAAGGTCAATGTGACGATCAGCTGGCTTTTAAAATTGTGAAGTAATGGTCTATGTAAAAAACAAATACATGGATATGCCGGGGATCGAACCTGGGTGCTTTCACATGCAAATCGAACGATCTACCACTGAGCCACATCCCCGCATAATCATTAGGCTGATGACCCGTTATCTGTTTTTAATATGCATGTAGCCTGTTGACAGATGAAGATTAAACACACGCACACATGTCAGACAATGTGATTTTATTATTCCAGATCTTTTTATCGAGATCCAAACAGTCTTGTCAAACTGATCAACCCTTAGCCTGCTATAAAAATGAGGTCTGCTTATGCTCCGATTTGTTGCCGTTGTTACTTTTGAGATGCTGTTATACTGAGTGTCAAACAGGCTGGATCCTAATGAGACGTCGGCTCGAGTTACTCGGCGTCTCATCAGGATCCAAGGCGTTTGCAAATGTCAGTTAGGTCGCACTTAGCAGGCTAAGGGTAAATACACTTGTCAAACTGTAAATAAACTGGTTGTTTTGTTGTTGTTTGATTTTTAAGAAATGGAAAAAAATGTTTTAAAGAGGACAATCTCTCCAAGAGTAGAATTTGTTCAGCTAGCTAAAGGTTAAAGACGATGTATGAAGAAAACCATGAAACGGAAGAATGACGAACACAACAAAACACACACACATGCACGCACGCCTGCACACACACATAAACACAAAAGAAGACGCACACAAACACACACACATAGACAGACACATACAGAGACATACTCATAGACCAGCCAGACCGAATGACCGACACTATCGACCAAAAGACAGACAGACAGACATACTGACTGACTGACAGCATGACTGACTGGCAGACTTGAGGATGGACAGACAGACAGACAGACAGACAGACATACCGACCGATCGACAGTAGGGGAAGTTTTGAGTGTCATATATGTTTAGTGCAGACGATCAACTCCAATATATCTAGCAAACAAAACAAATTAGGTTTAAATCAAATGTTAGACATTTGTTACAAATATGTGCATAAGTGGAGATTTGAATATAATGCTTCAAAATGCGCTGTTGTAAGTTTCAATACTAATCGCGACAGTCAGCTATTTGAGTGGACATTGGGTGACGATATCATACTAGTTAATGCCATATATAAAGATTTAGGGCTACAGTTAGACTCCTTTTTATCAATTCAATTCAAATTATTTATCGACTTTAAAATATCGACTTTTTATCGATAAATGAAGCGGTGAACGAGGCCTGTCAAAAGTTGAAATCGACTTTTTTTAGTATAGCAAACAGTGGTATACACCCACGTGGGTTTAATCCACTTACAATTTTATCAGTTTACCGAACCGTCGTCATGCCTAAAGCTCTCTATGGATGTGAGTTATGGAATATGTTGTCAAACTCACTTTCACTGCAACTTGAGAAAGCCCATAGACTATGTTTAAAGTGCACGCAAAATATGCCTATTTATACATCTACCTTTATAGTGTTAAGCGTACTTGGTACTAGACCTATTGAATATGAAATAGACATTAGAAAGCTAGTGTTCTTTGGTCAGTTGTGTCGTCTGTCTGCTAAATATTTAGCCAAACAATTTTTTGTTAACCGAGTTATGCATTATATAAATGGCGATCGTCAGTGTCAGGGGTTCATCCCCGATATATACAGATTGTTAGTGAAGTATGACCTAGAGTATGTTTTGTTCAGGTTTCTTAGAGATGCAACATTCCCTTCAAAACATTCTTGGTCTTTACTTGTTAAACAACAGATAACATAATTTGTTTTAAAGGAAGAAGTGCAGTCTCATAGTCTTGCACCATTAGCTGATAATTATCCATCTTTGTTTGATATAAATACGCCTTGTGCCATTTGGTCAGTATTAAGAAAAAACCCGAAACTTAAGAATCAGTGTTATTGCGCCATGAAAGTTCTTGCAAAAGCCTTCTCAAACAAGTTTGTGACTAGGTGCATGAAGTGTAATTTACATACAGATAATATGGCTTTTCATGTGTTTTCCACTGTCTCAACATACAGGGATATCACAAAAAGTTATGGTTGCAGATCATCACAGATTTTGGAATGCAAGCGTTTATTAAGTACATTAAAGGTACAATGGAAGAACAAATGTGTGATGTCATATCCGGCATAAATGACAGATCAGACATTCTTATCAGCACAAATTTGAATATTTTGTACAAAATGTTTAAGGCGTAGACAATTGTATATGGCACGTTGTCCGTCTATCTGCTTACTTCTATCTCTTGGTGTAATGACTGATGATATATACACCTGACATTCTACTCCAAATTTCGTTTCGTTTGAGGGAGATGAAGGGTATGCATATTTACTATTTATATATGTACATTGATATTAGTTTGTTGACTCATACTAGTATCTATTTTCGTGTAATAGCTAATGATAATACACCTGGCATTCTACTCCAAATTTCGTTTCGCTGGAGAGAAATGTTAGGCATACATATATACCATACGATACTGTCATCCGAACCATACTGGACTAAGTATTTATTTATGAAAGGGTGATATGTAATTCGGTACAGAAGCGTATTGTCTTCCATGTACAACATTGGTTTAGTATTGTATGAGCCATTAATACTGGAAATTCATACAAAACTAATTCAGTGACACTTAAACTTGATTAAAGTTGCCAATACCTCATGAATGCGACGTATGGAAAATAATTGGTACGTTTTCTTATTTTCTTTTATCTTCTATACATATAGCGTTTAGCTTATTTCCTTTAACTTACATTAATTTTCCTTCGTCAGTTTTCTGAAATTGTTGTTGGCGTAATGTATAGGCTTCAAATCAAGTACACTGTATGTAGAGTTGTATTGTATTTCTAATGTGCATAATTGTTTTGTTTAATGTTTGCAATTTGTTTGTGTTGTTTGTACATGTATGTGCTCTTCTGTAAAGGAGGAAATAAAGGTATCTATCTATGTTTTGAAGAATATCGACCTCCGGTCAGTATTTTTGAAAAATAGCGACCCCGGTCAAAGTGCTTTGACATACGTTTAATCGTTCATGATATGTTGAACAGTTCCCGCGAACTTAATCTACCTCCAGTTTAATTTAAAGAAAGGATTTAACTTTACTCAAAAACTGTTTAACCTTAGTCATAATTCTTACAGATGTAGTGACCCCCGGTCATAGCGAGTTCAGTCGTGTTTATCATATCGTGGCTAATGGGCGCCATGGTAAATGAACCAAAGTATTTTGTACATAGGGGGCCACATTTTCTGAAGAATATCGACCCCCGTCAGTATTATTTTTTTTTAAAAAATAGTGACCCCGGTCACTGTACATTGACACGCGTTCATGATATGTTGAACAGCTACCGCGAACTTAAAAAAATTAAAAAGAAAGGTTATGATCCTATTATATTGCAACACACTGCATGTTTGGTTATCGACCCTTTTACAGTCGGTAGCTACGCTTCCCTCTTTGCTTGCGCGATGACAGGCCGAGGGTAGTACTCTATGATGGTATACTCTTAAACTTGGATACAGGAGGAGCTTACCAGACTCATGTATTATTTTTTCCCTGTCGTGCCCTTAACGGCTTACCTGCAGGTGCTCTGACTTCAGCAAAGTCATTGAGTACATATTTGACGGATTGTCACAGTTATTATGCTATGTTTTACATGTTGTCCTGTGTTCACCGTCGTCTATGTTGTGGGTAAGTCCAGCGGGGATACCTTTATTTACAATATTTGTAAAGCTAGGGTGACTTTGAGAGAAGTGTGAGGTTAGGACGTCCGTAAACCGGTTTAAACCCCCAGTGGTG
Source organism: Azorinus chamasolen (assembly GCA_963576725.1). Classification (NCBI taxonomy): domain Eukaryota; kingdom Metazoa; phylum Mollusca; class Bivalvia; order Cardiida; family Solecurtidae; genus Azorinus; species Azorinus chamasolen. The sequence goes on along the minus strand of OY755247.1, from coordinate 33,179,705 downwards.
TTTTTGCTGCTGACCGTGCCAAGGCGGTACTCTCTTTGTCACCCTTCCTTTTGTTTGCATTGCGTCTTTGTGCTTGTGGTTTGTTCATGTTGTGGAACGTTTGTCCCTGGTTCTTGTGTGTCTTTTGGTGTTTTCTGTGTTCATTTCGTGTGTGTGTGTGTGCGTGTGCGTTTGGGTGTGTGGTTGTGTGTGTGTGTGTCATGCTGTCTATCGGTGTTTTGGTGGTGGTTGCGTCTTGCATGTGGCTTTGCCTGCTTGACTTTACTACTTTTCCATTTATGTGTGAGGCTTTTCCTGCTTGACTTTATACCTTTTTTTCATTTAATCTACCTCCAGTATAATTTAAGAAAGGGTGTAACTTGACTCGATTTTTATTTAACCTTGGCCATAATTCTTACAGATGTAGTGACCCATAAGTAGTTTTTACATAGTGGGTCACATTTTCTGAAGAATATCGACCCCGGTCAGTATATTGTTAAAAATAGCGAACCCGGTCATAACTCTATGATTCACGGTCATAACATCTTAAACAACTCTCATAAACTTAATCTTCCCCCATGATTTTTTTTTAAAAAATAAAGGGGGTTCACGTTAATCGAAAAATAACTTTCCTTTGTCATAATTCTTGTAGACGTAGTGACCCCGGTCATTGCATTTTGACCATGTTTATTATACTAGACTAATGCGCACAATGTTAATTGAACCCAAACATTTTGTACATAGGGGGTCACATTTTCTGAAGAATACTGACCCCGGTCAGTATTTTTAAAAAAATAGCGACCCCGGTCATAGTGCTTTGACACACATTCATAGTATATTGAACAACTCCCTGAAACTCAAATCTATCTCCAGTATAATTTAAAGAAAGGGTTTAACTTTACTCGAAAACTTTTTAATATTGGTTATAATTCTTACAGATGTAGTGACCCCCTTGGGCCCTTTCTAGATTAGTTTTAGCCCCGTTTATTAGATAATGACCAATGCGCCCAATGCTAATTGAACTCAAGTATGTTGTAGATAGGATGGGTGTCATATTTTCTGAAGATTATCGAACCCGGTCAGTATTTTTTAAACAATAGTGATCCCCGGTCATAATGCTTTGGTCCACCTTCGTGATATTTTGAACAACACCAGCAACTTTAACTTGCCTCAAGTATACTTTAAAGAAAGGGTTTCACGTATTTCGAAAGAAATATTTAACCTGGGTCATAATTGTTACAGTTGTTGTGACCCCTAGTAATATTATTTTGAGGTCCGTTTAATATATCATGACCAATGCGCACAATGGACGCCAAGTAATACGATTTGTAATAATTATTCGTACAGAATAGCACACACACACACGCACGCAAGCAGGCACGCACACGCGCGCGCATGCACACACACGCACATGCACATACACAACCACTTATAAATAAACACCCTTCCGCACGCACCCACGCATTTACACACACCTACACAACATCGGAATAAATTTCATTTATAGAGAAATGTGTCAATTATTGTCGAAGAGATGCTGTTGATTTTCTTATATAAAAGGTCAAGCACGCGTGACATATAGTATACCATAGTAATATAGTGTGTACATTTGCAACAGGCCATTTTCCTCTGCAGATAATAAACATTAGATTATTTGTTCATAATGGATTTTACTTTTATTTTAAACGAGCTTTATAGAAAACCACACAGCAAGGATTTGGTGCGTGTTTATTTTTTTCTAACAGAACGAGGTTAATAGATCCAATAATCTTATATTCTATTCATAACATAACCTAGAGAAGATAGTTTTCCTTGTGTGTTCGTCACCTATTTGTGGCTGCCTAGTAAATCAAATGTATGACATCGAAACTATCAGAACCTGTTGGGTTTCAAAACAGTTTGCCAATCAGATTAATCGTCAACTTTTATCATTTTATATTCAATTGAACTTAATTTGCGTTTAATGTTCGTTTATATTGTGAATTATTACTAAAGGGTACAAAATAAAATACACAAGTAGTAGTATTTGCGTTTATAAAAAGAAGAGTTTACTTACTGTAAAGATTTAAAAACATGATTTGACAAGTTAGGTCGGTCGCTGTTAGAAGTATAGAACCATTTATTAGATCGCACAGAAAAGGCTGTTATACTCAAAATGCATTGTAAATGTCCCCTTAAAATAAAATATATTACCACTTCTTCTACTCATACAACTACTACTTTTACACCCACTGTCACTCTTCTGATAGTGTCAACATTTTTCAAAATATTGACAGTTTCTAAATAAAAAATCCTTTGCGTTAACTTTCGTTTAACCCCCCCCCCCCCCCCCCCCCACACACAAACTACCACATACACACATACCCACCCACCGATGCTCGAGCGACAACAACAAAAGCAAAGCTGCAGCCGCAACAATATTAGATATTCAAGTATTTGCAATGGTTACTAATTTGTTAGTAATAGTTGTGGCGGGGTCAATATTTTATAGATATCGCGGAAGGGGTCACTATTTTTCAGAGGGGAGTCGATATTTTTCAGAAAGGGGGTCGCTTTTTCTGAAGAATAGTGACCGGGGGTCAGTATTCTATGGGGGTCACTTTACTTCGTTACACCGGCATGCTGTTTGTTCGGTACTCGTACGTTCCTTCTCCTGGAATTGCGTTCTTGTCCAGTGTCCGGTGGACCTCATTCGCGACGGACTGACATGAAACGGGTCAACCAAAGGTGTACCGGACAACGTCATTCTAAGAACGTCTTGTCAATTTCTCATGCGTTGCACTTTCGTTTTTCCAGATACTTGTCTGTTAATCGTGCGACGATGGCCGTTATATTTCCCGTACGTGTCCGGTTATCGTGCGGTAATTGTGCATTTTATGCGCTACATTCACCGATATCGAGAGCCTCAAGCAGTAGTGGGGACAACTTTCATCACCGGATAACTTTCTGTCGCAGTTTTATCCGTTTACGCTATCCGACAGGGTGTGACAGACACTTTAATGACAACCAGCTTGGATCCTGCTAATACACCAAGTTATCCGTCATCACATCTGGATCCATTCTGTTTGAAAATGTGAGTCTTAAATACGGTACAAGGTTTCCAAAACATTTTGCTTGGATCTTGAATTCATTGTCATGCACCTGATTGATCAGTTTTTGAGCGAAACTAAAAACGGACTAATCCGACATATGTGAATGAACTCGGGCTCAAACTCAGGTTTTTATATATTCTCTTGTGCTGTACGCAGGTGAGCACTATTGGTTAACAATTCCCTTTTGGTGAAACTTTACACATGCCAGACACAGAAAACAAGTCATCTTGGCTGTTACATATTTATGTCTTTATGGATCTTCATTAACCCATTCCCTGATATTGACGACTTTTGACGACTCTGTAAAGGTCAATTTATGAAACCATTGTGGTAAATCACAATGGTTTCAAACTACAAAAATCTAAAATTTCCCTTTTCTCTAGTTAATGCTCCTTTTCGGTAGATTCATTCAAAGAGGTTGTATCTAAAAATCGCACATGAGGTATTGGGCAAACCATCTGGAAAATACCGTCTGCACAAATTTTCGTCTGTTGTCATTTTAAAAGTATATATCAACACTTCTCATTTCTTAGACTGTTTTGATAATCAAATAGCGTTGACGCTTATCAGATGCCGACTTGCTTGAAGTCTTGTCTTGATCCATGTTGTTTTCAGATGTTACCCAGGTCTCGTGGGTAATGCTTAAACGACCGAGACTTTATTTGACTGTCACCTTTTAAGCAAACGCCTATTGAGTAGACATATGTGTCTAGGAAAATCCAACTAGAAAATGCCTTTTGGACCATTTGTGCTTATTTTACGTTAAGGGGAATTAACATTGGTGTTTTTTGTCCATAATGTACCAGACACGTTTTCATCACCTTAGTACTTCTGTTCTTTCTTAAGTGTTCTTTCCGTATCTCCAGGTCCGGAGATTATAAAACGTTTGCATGAGTCTTATTTCGTTCGCAAGCATCCCATTGGTTAAATCAATATCTAACGAATCTGGATCCATGCTTATACAGTAAGACGACCACTCATAGGATGTCTATTTTTGGATTTCTAAGACATGTGGTAGCTTAACCCTTTCCCTCATGAATATTCCTGTAAGAAATAATGACATTGTGAATATAGTTGAACTTCGATATCTCGACATGGGATAACTCGATCTTCGGAAGATTCGAAGTGAAAGTTCGGTCCTTCCAAAATTTACAATGCAGTGTCACTAGCATATCTAGAAACACATATGGCAGCTTAATGCAAGTCTAAAGTAATGCTTAAAGTTCCTACAGGAGCTTTCAGCAATACTTTAGACCTGCATTTAGCTGTGAACTTGAGAAATTGTCCAGATCTCGAACTGCAGTTATTTCGAACTAATTTGCATGGTCTCTTGATGTTCGAGATATCGAAGTTCAACTATATTTATCAGCTGAATATTATTATGGTATATGCTCACTGAATATTTTGTAATTGGGAGAAACTGTATAGGCATAGTTCATTTGATAATTTATCGCTGCAAGGATTAGCACTCGGGATGGGATGGGGATGGGGTCTGTAACATGCTTTTTCAAACAGATTAGATACAGAAGAGGCACCGACCAAAGTAACATCAGATTTGGACCTTTTATTCCCATATCATGTAAGGAAATTCCGTCCGGATCTTACTTTGGAACTTATCTATTTTTCATGTGAAGTGTGGGGGGGGGGGGGGGGGGAAGGGGGGGGGGGGGGTCAAGCAAAACATTTGCTGGAATAAGTCATTGACATTGATGGGTTCAGCAAACAGTGAAGACCTTTATTAAAGGGTTTCTTCTGGATCTAAGCTGTTTGTCTATGTCCTTTTTAACTCATTCTATCCTAGGCTTTTTGTAGATCCAACCTTTTTGAATTAATCTACCGAAAAGGAGCATTAATTATAGAAAAGGAGAGTTTTAGAATTGTGTAGTATTGAAACCATTGTGATAAATAGAGTATTTGTTCCTATGGAGCAAATGCTCTATATATCACAATGGTTTCACAATGTGAATTTTATAGAGGCGCAAAACTGCGTCACTAGGGGATAATGTGTTAAGGGACATTGTTCGAACCACTGTGTCTCGGTAAAATAATATGGCTGCCAGGGGCAAGTCTAATTGTTTTATATTGCTTAAGTGAAAATTAAGAAAGTATATCCTTTGAAACCAATGGGCTGTTTTCGATATAGTTTTTACATGAATGTGACTACTACCATATTGTTCAAGCCGTCGTGACTCATTATAAGCATGGTCATCAAGGGCCTGGCTAATTTGCACGAGAATTTAGAAATCTCCTGAAACTTCAGGCAGATTCCAATACTATAGTTTGACAGAATTGTTGCGTAGGTGACCATCTACTAATATGATCCAAGCCGTTGTGATTTGTTTTACTCACCATCTCCTGCTTACGCATAATGACGTCTCTGTAAAAGTCACGTCTTGAAACTACTGTGATCAAAATATCACAATGGTTTTAAAACTACATACTTATAAAAGTTTCCCTTTCTTCAGTAAATGTTCCTTTTCGGTAGATTTATTCAAAGAGGTTTGGTCTAGAAATAGTCTAGGAGGGAATGGAATAAACATAAGGGTACCTCTCCTTATAGTACTATTGTGAACATTTCAAAATTCTCTGGGCGGATATCAATATTTATTTTATAGTTATAATTTTCCAGATGTGTTCAAGCCTATATCATATGTTAATAAAACATAGTTGTTAGGGATGGCGCTTTAATATAATTATGTAACACTTTAACAACAATAACACACATTAAAATAAAAATAATGACTACCGAACGATGAAACCCTTGATGTATTTTAAACAATAATTTGACCTATCTGTCTATGCATTTCAATTTATACAACATTACCCTGACGTATTGTCTCTGGTTAGCGACACAGGGTCGTCATGGTCCTCGTGTTCTGATAACCACCCTTGAACATATTACATTCAGATCGTTATTTTTTCTGTGGTTTCAATTACAGTAAAACCTCTCTATAGCGGCCACTAAATTACATCAACTATTTTGTGTTCAAGGCAGGTGGCTGCTTAAAGCAAGGTGAACGTAAACCAGAACGCTCCTACTGCCCAAGATACTAACTAATCAACACAAATTAGTGGCCGTTATAGGGAGGTTGTACTGTATACTTGACAGTGTTTGATTACCTAAATGTGCGCTTGACAAATTTGATATATTTCCTCTTTACGGCAATGCAATAGATATCTCAGACATTCGCCTGCCAGGTTGACTCTTTGTATGCTAATCACTTTTGTCGTCTACAACATTATCGTCTGCAACATTTTCAAAGCCATTAATTTTCTTTGAACCCGAATGAAAAAGAGTTTGGACCTTAGACCAGGTCCCACGTTTTTAGGGCCTGGTCTGGATCTAAACTGTTTGCATAAATCATAAATGGCAAGAGAATCTGCCGCTACCGTGCAAAAGAGTTACATACAAAATGGGCCAGTCGACATTTTACCAATTATGTTAACGATTATCCCTTTCCATGTTCTATGTTTATTCCAACTTTCAATACCTACTCAATAGTCATGGATAAAATAGTTATAATAAAATATGGAAGGTTGAGCATTTTAATCATTGTATATATAGTGCAGTCATTGTAGTCACGCTAATGCGACCACCTAAACGAGGTATAATTCTGGGTGCTAGATGCAGGTGGTATCTTAATGCAGGAAAAAAGTAATGCAGAAAGCTCCTAGAGGAGCTTTCTGCATTACTTTTGTCCTGCATTAAGCCACCACCTGCTTATAAAGAGTTATGTTTATTCATTAACTGGTCGCTTTAGAGAGGTTCTACTGTACATGTATATCAAATTACATTAGGAAACAGAGCAGACCCTGATCAGACGGCTCCTATAGGAGCCGTCTGATCTGGGTTTACTCCGTTTGTAAAGGCGAGAAAATGCGTTTGTAGGAAGGAAAGGGTTAACTGAATACATTCTCAACCCTTATCTCTTTAAAAAATACTGGCTGCTCAAATTCGGTGTAGTTAAAATGCGTCAAGGAGAGGATCCCAATAAGCATGTTGCTTCCGATCCAATCCTTAATATATATCTTGTGATATGTGGATTTATGTACATTAATGAAATAAAATATGTTTAAACTAAATTCGGATCTGGTTTAATTTGGACTACAGTTGAACTTCGATATCTCGAACTAGGATAACTCGAAACTTCGGGTTAGCTCGAAATTAAAAGTTCGGTCCTACCAAAATCTTACAATACAGAATTGCTCTAAAATGTATCACTACGCATATCTAGAAACACATTTCACAGCTTAATGCAGGTCTACAGTAATGCTGAAAGCTCCTACAGGAGCTTTCAGCATTACTGTAGACCTGCATTAAGCTTTGAACGTGAGAAAGTGCCCAGATAAGAAATTGGATAACTCGAACTTCCGTTATCTCGTACTAATTTATGTAGTCCCTTGAAGTTCGAGATATCGAAGTTCAACTGTACTTCTGTTTCGACCAGGTTTTTCGGAACTATTGACTGAGTGTCAAACAGGTTGAATATTGTTGAGACGCCGAGTTACTCGGCGTCCTATCTGGATCTAAACTGTTTGCAAATACTAGTCAGTTCACTGTTAGCTGAATTGTCTGAATGATCTGTACTTAGATATACAAGCCATATGACAATTCATTCAACTCTATATTTTCGAGTAGATAATATCAGAAAGACGACACGGAAATTCGATTCTTTGAATGCTGCTGTCGGCAATTTTATTTTTTATAACCCACGCAATCAATTTGGATAAAGATGAAATTGCGAATTCTGGCTGAAGTGTTTAAGAGAAATGGAAGGAAAAACGACTTTGAAAACAGTAGCAGACGACAAAAAATGCAGACGACGATTACTTTCAGGTTTGAAGAAAGGAATATTTTGGGACGATTCGCATATCCCTGTGTACTGTACGAGACATCGCACAGTAGAACCTGTCTTTACTCTTTTGGCGCCAAATTTCTAATTGCCGTCTGCAATCCAATTTTGTTAAATCATTTTGTACAATAAGGAAATTAGATAAATAAATGGAAATTTGAAAGGAATAAAGCACATGTATAGAAATATAGAGATTGAGACAAAAAGTGAAGTCCCTGATCAGACGCTGCCTTGAAAAGGCGGCGTCTGATCTGGGACTGCACTATTTGTCGTGGTGCATAAAGGCGACATTGGCGGTAAACGGGTTAAGCGATCATCAATAAGAGTTCTAGTTATGGGTCTGTAAGGCAGATGGTAGCTAAACACAGATGAAAAGTAATACAGAAAGCTCTACAGGAGCATTGCACTGTATTAAGCAACCTTTGCTTTTTAAGAATCCGTTGTTCAATAAATGAAATACAGCTTAACCCTTTCCCTCTTATAAACGTGTTTTCACGCATTTGCAAACAGAGTAGACCCTGATCAGACGGCTCCTATAGGAGTTCTGTCTGTTTTACTTTCACCTTTCTTAAAGCAACCGCCCGCCTTTAACATGAACTACTTGATGTAATTTAGTGGCCGTTATAGAGAGGTTTTACTGTAAACACTATTTTGTAAGCTACACGTCTTTCTAAATAACGATGTTTCACCGATGTCTCTCTTGCCAATACCCTCGAATGCCAGTGCAAGGGGTCATCAATCAAATGTCGTGAGTTATTAACCATTACAATGTTGTATAAAAATAATGTCTACTCAATTTTAGAGCTAGTGTAAATTTGACTACTTCCGATTCGAACTAGATTTTGAGAAACTATTGACCGAGTGTCAAACAGTTTTGATTCTGATGAGACGCCGAGTTACTCGGCGTCTCATCTGGATCCAAGCTGTTTGCAACGCGAGTGAGTTCACGGATAGCAACGCGATAAGGGTTAGATCTATGTTGCAGTCTTACCTTCATGCAGACTCTTTGAAAAAGCTTGAGTGTCTGGGCTGCGTTGCATGAGTAATAAATCATTGTTTTGGGATGCTATATCATTCCGTTCAATATCGGATACAGCTTTATCACGAATGATGATTGAGAATTTAACAATTTGCTTCAAAGACACGTCATTTTATGCTTTTGCATACACAGAATACCCAGATCAGACGACCCCTGTAGGAACCCTGTCACCAGGGTCTGTTTTGTTTGCTTATAGAAATATATAGATCTGACTGTTAAGTTTTTACAAGAGCCAGGCATTTCTTGTTCATGTGCTATTGTAAACATTAATTTAACCACTATTTATGCAAACATTATTTCTTACATGAGTTCATGGAGTAAAGGGTTACACATTCATGTGAGAAATAATGTGAGAAATAATGACTGTAAATAGTACAGTAAAACCCCACTAATGCGACCACCAAAAAGGGGCATAATTCACAGTGGCAAGGGCAGGTGGTTGCTTAATGCAGGAAGAAAGTTATGCAGAAAGCTCCTATAGGAGCTTTCTGCATAACTTTCGTCCTGCATTAAGCAACCACCTGCTTATGAAAACAGTCATGTTTTTTTAAGTGTTCGCATTAAGTGGTCGCATTAGCGGGGTTCTACTGTATTTCTATTATGTTATAAGGTACAAAGGAATTTCAACTATGGCAGAAACTGTAGAATAAGATACAGTAAAACCTCCCTATAACGGCCACTAAATTACATCAATTATTTTGTGTTAAAGACCGGTGGCTGCTTAAAGCAAGGTGAAAGTAAAACCTCTCTATAACGGCCACTAAATTGTATTAACTAGCTGGTATTTAGGGCAGGTGGCTGCAAGGTGAAAGTAAAACAGAACGATCACATAGGAGCGTTCTGATTTACTTTCACCTTGCTTTAAGCAGCCACATGCCCTAAATATCAACCAATTAACACGATTTAGAGGCGTTATAGAGAGGTTTTACTGTATATATTATTCCATGGACAAACAGAGAAGACTGCACGATGAGATGGCTCCAACAAGAGCCACCAGATATATATCTGCTCTGTTCGCAAAGGTGTTCCATCAGGCGTCTCATGAAGAGCTTAACTGTTTGATATCTTTATCATGGTCTGTAAGATACATGTAAGTACAGAAGAACTTTTCTTAAGCAACCATTAAAACAGGTCTAACTAAGGGTATGTAAGGTATGTGGTAGCTTAATGCAGGACAAAAGTAATGCAGAAGGCTCGTAAGTTGTTGGTCCATAGTTATACATTGTTGTTGATGGCTCATAGTACATTGTTGATGATGGTTCATAGTTAAACAATTTTGGTCGATGGCCCATAGTTATACATTGTTGTTGTTGGTCCATAGTTATACATTGTTGCTGATGGTACGAAGTTATACATTGTTGCTGATGGTACGAAGTTATACATTGTTGTTGATGGTCCGTAGTTATACATTGTTGTTGTTGGTCCATAGTATTACATTGTTGTTGTTGGCCCATAGTTATACATTGTTGTTGATGGCTCATAGTTATACATTGTTGTTGATGGTACCAAGTTATACATTGTTGTTGTTTGTCCATAGTTATACATTGTTTCTGATGGTACCAAGTTATACATTGTTGTTGATGGCTCATAGTTATACATTGCTGTTGATGGTCCATAGTTATACATTGCTGTTGATGGTCCATAGTTATACATTGCTGTTGATGGTCCATAGTTAAACATTATTATTGATGGTCCATAGTTATACATTGCTGTTGATGGTCCATAGTTAAACATTGTTGTTGATGGTCCATAGTTAAACATTGTTATTGATGGTCCATAGTTATACATTGCTGTTGATGGTCCATAGTTATACATTGCTGTTGATGGTCCATAGTTAAACATTGCTATTGATGGTCCATAGTTAAACATTGTTATTGATGGTCCATAGTTAAACATTGTTATTGATGGTCCATAGTTAAACATTGTTATTGATGGTCCATAGTTAAACATTGTTATTGATGGTCCTTTGTAGTACATTGTTGTTGATGGTCCATAGTTATACATTGCTGTTGATGGTTCATAGTTATACATTGCTGTTGATGGTCCATAGTTAAACATTGCTATTGATGGTCCATAGCTAAACATTGTTATTGATGGTCCTTTGTAGTACATTGTTATTGATGGTCCATAGTTATACATTGCTGTTGATGGTCCATAGTTATACATTGCTGTTGATGGTCCATAGTTAAACATTGCTATTGATGGTCCATAGTTAAACATTGTTATTGATGGTCCATAGTTAAACATTGTTATTGATGGTCCATAGTTATACATTGCTATTGATGGTCCATAGTTAAACATTGTTATTGATGGTCCATAGTTAAACATTGTTATTGATGGTCCATAGTTATACATTGCTATTGATGGTCCATAGTTAAAAATTGTTATTGATGGTCCATAGTTATACATTGCTATTGATGGTCCATAGTTAAACATTGTTATTGATGGTCCATAGTTATACATTGCTATTGATGGTCCATAGTTAAACATTGTTATTGATGGTCCATAGTTATACATTGTTATTGATGGTCCATAGTTATACATTGCTATTGATGGTCCATAGTTATGCATTGTTATTTATGGTCCATAGTTATACATTGCTATTGATGGTCCATAGTTATACATTGCTATTGATGGTCCATAGTTATACATTGTTATTTATGGTCCATAGTTATACATTGCTATTGATGGTCCATAGTTATACATTGCTATTGATGGTCCATAGTTATACATTGCTATTGATGGTCCATAGTTATAGATTGCTATTGATGGTCCATAGTTAAACATTGTTATTGATGGTCCATAGTTATACATTGCTATTGATGGTCCATAGTTAAACATTGTTATTGATGGTCCATAGTTATACATTGCTATTGATGGTCCATAGTTAAACATTGTTATTGATGGTCCATAGTTATACATTGTTATTGATGGTCCATAGTTATACATTGCTATTGATGGTCCATAGTTATACATTGTTATTGATGGTCCATAGTTAAACATTGTTATTGATGGTCCATAGTTATACATTGCTATTGATGGTCCATAGTTAAACATTGTTATTGATGGTCCATAGTTAAACATTGTTATTGATGGTCCATAGTTAAACATTGTTATTGATGGTCCATAGTTATACATTGCTATTGATGGTCCATAGTTATACATTGTTATTGATGGTCCATAGTTAAACATTGTTATTGATGGTCCATAGTTATACATTGCTATTGATGGTCCATAGTTAAACATTGTTATTGATGGTTCTTTGTAGTACATTGTTGTTGATGGTCCATAGTTTAACATTGTTGTTGATGGTCCTTTGTAGTACATTGTTGTTGATGGCCCATAGTTAAACATTGTTGTTGATGGTCCATAGTTATACATTGCTATTGATGGTCCATAGTTAAACATTGTTATTGATGGTTCTTTGTAGTACATTGTTGTTGATGGTCCATAGTTTAACATTGTTGTTGAAATACATTAGAGAAGAAACCCTATAACATTATACTCCACTAATAGTCATGTAACAAGTAATGTATATAAGAGCATTAACTAGCTTAATATCTATAATGTATAGGAACAGAAAGAAGAAAATTGTACTGTTAAAAACTGTCAAACCTGATCAATATAATTACATAAGCAACCTATGATCAGACTGTTTTTAAAGGGGCGGTCTGCTCTGGGTATACACTGTTTGCAGAATATCCACGGAGTAAACGATTAAGAGTCGGTACCTGCTTAACCCATTCCCTTATAGGCTATTTTTAGATCCAATCTCTTTTAATAAATCTACCGAAAAGGAGCATTAACTAGAGAAAAGGATTTTGTTTTAGAATTTTCTAGTTTAAAACCATTGTGATAAATAGAGCATTTTGCTCCCGTAGGAGCAAATGCTCTATTTATCAGAATGGTTTCAACAGGAGACTTTTACAGAGGCGTCAAAAGGCGTCAATATGAGGGAATGGGTTAATACAGACTCTAAACGATCCTACAGGAGCTTTATGTAACACTTTCATCCTGTATTAAGGTGCCACTTACTTTACTCCATAAATATGCCTTTGCAAACAGAGTAGACCCAGATCAGACGGCTCCTGTATGAGCCGTCTGATCAGGGTCTGCTCTATTTGCGTATGATATATAATAAATATGACTCTAAAGCTTCTGCCATGGCCAAACCGTCTTGTGTCCATGTGCTATTATAACAATTAATCTAATTGATATTGATGATGCCATTATTTCTTACATAAATATTCATGGAGAAAAGGGTGAAAGACCCTTGAGTCTGTTTTACTGTGGTGTTTGTAGAGATGTTTTATGTTATATACATGTACATTATACAGCTGCTTTGTTGGCGTCGCAGGCAAACGATTGCTTGGTAATTTGCTAACAGAGCATACACACTTTAGCCGACATGTTTAAACTCGGAAGGAGGAGGATCTGCAAATTAACCAATCCGAGACAAATGTTCTTCTTTACTACTAAAACAATGAAATCGTGTCATCAGCGATATATTCTAAACATTGCAACTGACAGGTGTCCTTGTTGGAACAAATATTTGCACATATATAAAAACTGTAGCTGTCTCTCTCTCTCGTAACTGGAAAAATATGGTGACAACATTTTCAGAAATTATTCATAAAACCGACTGTCCATTTTTATATATTCAGCATTTGGTTCTTTACTGTCCAAGCGTTTTTTTATATTAAATTTACCGTTGTCCATCAACCAGTCCGCTCTTCCCGCCATTGTCTGTTAGCTCATCTTAACCCTTTCGCTGCCAATGCCGGATCTGTGATTATCTATGCAAACAGTTTGGATCCAGATGAGACGCCGAGTAACTCGGCATCTCATCAGGATCCAAACTGTTTGTTACTGTTACTATGTTTTTTAAACAAAAATGAAGACAATCAAAAGAACGAAAATTTGTAGCAGACGACAAAGTTAGCAGACGACAGCAGCGAAAGGGTTAAAACATAGAACTTTATTGGTTGCGTCTAAAACGCTGTCGATAGAGAATGCTCCACGTTGATAAACCATAACCTTTTGCACGCCATAGGCTATTTGGTGATTGCCTTTGCCAACTGCTCCGTTCAAGCTGAGACAGTGAGTAAATAGACATCCCATCAGGAGACTGTTTGAAAGCTGGATTGCATATTTGTAGAGAAATTGAATACATTTTGTACTTGGAAAGTAAATTGAGCAAATATTTGCACAAACACAAAAATACCATGTATGCTAAAAGTTAAAGACAGACAATAATTCAGCGAGATTTCCTATAATCATTGTGTTGATGGCAGTGATAACAATACATCAGCAGACTCCTTGCATGCACATTCAATGATGTCTGTTATTATTTCATCTGTTACAATGATTGTCCGAATCATAGTTATCCCGTTTTCCGGCAAAACTGCATCTGTGCCTCTGTCTTTTTCTGTCTCTCTTCTCTGCCACTCTCCGTGCCTCTCTTTCTTTCTCTCGTTTTCTCTCTCTGTCTCTGTCCACCCGTCACCCCTTCTCTCTCTCCTACTCCCCTCGCGATGTCCCGACACATCAAGACTCATTTATCCCTCCTCATCCCTCTAAGCGCGATCTTATTTGCATTCGCAAACAGCTTGGGTTCAGATATGATGTTGAGAAATGTGGCGTCTCATCAGGATCTAAACTGTCTGATACTCGGTCAGTGAGTTTCTGCACGCAGTTTTGATACATATTATTCCAGTACATTTTCCACCCACCAACGAACCATATCAACGATGGGAAGGTTTCCGCTTTAACCCTTCTCTTGCTGAATTTTAAAATACATTTCTCCTTCTTTACCCATGCCCTGTTCTATAATTACATATATCTTCACTGTGTACAAGTATTTCGCTGTGCAATCACTGCTGTGGAGTGCACCGGTTGTACAATCAACCCTCATCTGGGTCTTCACTATTTACAGGTAGGTATATTCACGTGAATAGCAAGCGAATGGTTAACATTATTAACCCCTAGCCCGCTTCTGAAAATGATGTTCGTTCTATCACAGATCAATTGTCATTTTCTACAATACTTCCGATCCGTTCAAAGTTTTTAATCCTTTTCCTGTTCAATATTCAAAAAAAAGAACCAATGACGTCATGACTATTCATTAGCTCACCCTTTATTATTGCATATATACACTTGATGTTTTGGTATTGGTAGAAACTGTCTACTCTGTTTGCAAATGAAGGCAAGAGGTATATGAAGGCAAGAGTTAACTGTTTTAAAGCTGAATTTTGAAATGGACTATTCCAAAATGTAAACAGCTCAAACTTACAGTGAATATGCAGGGAGTGTTTAAAGACAAAATGTAACAGGACAAACAGTGCAGACCCTGATGAGAGGGTTCTTTAAGGGACCCTCGTAGCTGGGTATACATTGTTGCAAAGACCAATAGTGACTCGTTTCCAATAACTGAATTTTGTTCATTTTTGTAGAGTTGTAAAGTAGACTGACATAGTGGGAAATAATATAGACCCTGATCAGAACACCCCCACTATACTCAATTTGATCTGGGTATGCATTCTTTTTCTACATCTGTTTGTCCCAATACGAACAGTACGGTTGAACTTATCTTAAGCGGTCATTAGAAAGAGGTCAAATTATTGGTCTGTAAGGTAGGTGGTAGCTTAATGCAGGTAAAAAGTAATACAGAAAGCTCATGTAGGAGCTTTCTGCATTGCATTTGCCCTGCATTAAGCAACCATCAGCTTTTTAATATAGATACCGGTATGTTCAATAAATAAATGGCCGCTTCAGACAGGTTCTAATGTAACTAGGATTTTAAGGGGAACTTAGTATGGTCTTATATTTCTCCACCAAACCCTGACTTGCTGCTAGTTATTACAGTCGCCACAAAGAGACATAGCGAATGAGTATCGCAGAGGCGATTCTAATGAACACCAGACAAATGAGATTTGGTTGAGAAATAAGAGCTTTTGATAGAACAGTTCCGTTGAACCTGTCTTAACCATTTCCCTCATATTGACGACTTTTGACGTCTTTGTAAAAGTCACTTTGTGAAACCATTGTGATAAATAGAGCATTTGCTCCTATAGGAGCAAATGCTCTATTTATCACAATGGTTTCAAACTACAAAATTCTAAAAATTTCCTTTTCTCTAGTTAATGCTCCTTTTCGGTAGATTTATTCAAAGAGGTTGTATCTAAAAATAGCCTATGAGGTAATGGGGCAAGCGGCCACAAAATAGAGGTATAATTATGGGTATGTAAGGCAAGTGGTAGCTTAATGCAGATCAAAAGTAATGCAGAAAGCTCCTATATGAGCTTTCTGCATTACTTTTGCCCTGCATTAAGCAATCAACTGCCCTTTTTACACTCCTTTGTTCAAGAAATGAATGACCGCTTAGGACCAAGTCTACAGTAAACATCTTACCAACAGCTGAGGTCTTATTCGATTGTCACCTTCTTGCCAAGCGATTGTCGTATAGACCTCTAGGTGTAGGAAGGCCAGACTAGACACTGCCCTTTGGACCCGCACCGTTATTTCGCGTTCGGAGGAATTAATATTGGCGATATTTGTTCATATTCGACCAGACACATCTCATCACCCCGACACCTTTATTTACCTTACAGAGATACTGAAGGTGTTTCGACTTCTCTGGAGGCAGACGCGGTATGTCGTCTGCTTCGAACAATTCTCCTGATGCAGGTTCAACCTTGCCCGAAGGACCTGTATAGACGCTTAGGTCTTATCGATGTCATTGTTGTCTGCAAACTTGTCTTCTGTTCCAATGTTCAAATTACGTTTGTTTTCTCTCTCTTGATATTACATTTTCAAAATATTGTCGCACTGTCATACAGTTTAGAGTCTGGTGAAAGGTCAATGTCTTGGCACCCCATTAACCGATATATTGAGCGCCAAATTAATCCCATCTGCTAAGAATATCGTCTGCTTCTGGGTCCATGCTTATAAAGCTTTTTAGTTGAGTGACAGTTTGTTCTGAAGCTTTTGATTGAACCAAATGCTCAAATCTGACCAATCAAAAACTTGAGAACGAACTCAGACTCAACTAAAAAGTTTTACAAGCATGGACACAGGTTTCAAGGTCGCATTTCCTTCAATTTGATGACAAAATATAACAAATGTCAAACAGTTTGGATCCAAAGGAGACGCTGAGTTACTCGACCAAATTACTCATTTGGATCCAAACTGTTTGCAAAGGTTATCACGGATTCGCACATGGCGGCGAAAAAGTTTTGTCAAAAGGCGAATTTATTCATAGACTAGATAGTCGTTGTTTTGCAAAATTGTAATTTTCACACGATATCAACATTTAACGCTTTACTCCAGATATTGAATGGCACTGCACCTGTTTCGCTGTTAGGCGATGCCAACATTTTCATTGGATATATGGATTAAAATGTAACTCTGCGTCTATGTAACTCGTGACTTTTTTAGCAAGATGAGTTGCTTCTGTAAGCAATGTCTTTAAATTTCAAAGTTTAATTTCCCCCAGTTCCGTCTGTGAAAGCGGTATGTCAAACAGTTTGGCCGGCAATGAGATGCCGAGTTATTCGGCGTTTCGTCTGGATCCAAACTGTTTGTAAAGGTTACCACAGACACACCCATTGCACAAAACTCTGTGAGTCTCTTTCCGGCGACTGCGGCTACAAACCATGTAACCCATTACCTCACAGGCTATTTTTAGACCCATTATAAGAATAAATCTATGGGAAAGGGGATATTTACTAGGGAAAAGGAAACTTTTAGAATTACATTGTTTTGAAACCATTGTGATAAATAGAGCATTTGCTCCTATGGAGCAAATGCTCTATTTATCACAAGGGTTTCAAATGTGACTTTTACAGAGGCATCAAAAGGCGTCAATATGAGGTAAAGTGTTAAAGGGTAAATTTTCACCTATTTTTCTGTTAACCATACTTGAATTTATTACATTTAGACATTATTTTTATGTTGGTCCGAGTATACTTATGTTTACTGTTGTTGATATTCAAGCACAATGCGCCAGGCAAATTGGATTTCTATTCTCAATACACTCAATTACAATTGATATCCAAGAACTGAATATATTCTTAACTCTTATCCCGACGAAAACACGATCTGCTCAGATTTGGATCTGATACAATTTAGACTACTTCCGATGCGAATAAGCATCAAACAGCTTGGATCCTGATGAGACACCAAGTTACTCATAGTATCAATTGGATCCAAGCTATTTGCAAATGCGAGCCTAGCCGTGTTTAACATGTTCGTGACGGGTGATTTAGAATCGATATCAATGCTGTATTCAACGTTCATTTTCAAGCGGATGATGTTATAAAGACGAGAAAAATTAGATAGTCTTCGATTTGAATATCGAACAAATTCAGAAAATCACATTTTGTGCCTATCTTCATCTAAATCTGCGCAATCTTGGTGAATTCTCGGCCATATATGTAATTGAAAAATTACTTCATCTACAATCTCAGAATCTAACTTGTTGGATTTTGAAATGTGTAAACGAGGATATATAGAAACGGAGTTCTGTCAGAACATGTGGTTACTTGATACATATTTTTTCTATGGCAACCATTTAGAAAAAAAACCCATGAAGTTCTTTAACCAATTCCATCCTAAATGATTTTAGACCCTACCTCTTTGAATAAATCTATTAATCTATTGAAAAGGAGCATTTACTAGAATAAAAAAAAAGTTTAGAGTTACATTGTTTTGAAACCAATGTGATTAATAGAGCGCATTTTCTCATTTTGCGTAAATGCTATATTTATCACAATGGTTTAACCCTTCGCGTGCTATTCACGTCAATATATCTACCTGCAAATAGTGAAGACCCAGATGAGACAGCTCCTGCAGGAGCTGTCTCATCAAGGTCTGCACTATTTACAAGTTGTTTGTGCAACCAGTGCACTTCACAGCAGTGACTGCACAGCGAAATACTTGTACACAGTGAAGATATATGTAATTATACAACAGGACATGGGTAAAGAAGGAGAAATGTATTTTAAAATTCAGCAACAGAAGGGTTAATTAACACAAGATACATTTACTGAGGCGTCAAAATGCGTCAGTAGGAGATAATGGGTTAAGAGCAGATGTGTGTTTAATGCATTTAAAACGTGTCTGTGACGACCACGTACGAATAAACATGGGGTTCTGTACGAGTAGGTGGTGTTTATTACAGAAGAAATCCCTATGTACAACAACTACTGAATAAACATTGGGTCTGCTAAATGCAGCAAAACTTCCATTCAGTGAACACTTATAAATAAACATGGGACTCTGCAAGAGCAGCGGGCTTCTTAACAATTTATTCCATTAATACGCATTTTATGCCTTTGCAACGAGTATACAGATTTTCTGCCTAGGCTAACATTTCCTGTGTCCATAAATATTCATTGCGGAATGAGCTAATGCAGAACGACACGTTATTATTACAAATGGGACCCTGCAAGAGCAGGTGGTCACTTAACTCATTCTCTCCTAGGCTATTTTAGACACAACCTCTTTGAATGTATCTACCGAAAAGGTGCATTAACTGGACGAAAGGAAAAAAAAATAAAAAAAATTGTAGTTTGAAACCATTGTGATAAATAGAGCATTTGCTCCTATAGGAGCCAATGCTCTATTTATCACAATGGTTTCATAAAGACTTAGTGACTTTTATAAATGCGCAAAAATGATGTGTTTTAATGCAGAATTATTTTTGCATAACTTCGTGCTGCACTAGGGGTCCATAGATGCAATACAAATCGTTTATTAAATGTGGTTTTAAGGATAGCTGCTTTATTTCTCCACTAAATCCTATCTGTAGACGATTCTAAAAAGTGGTCACAGCACAGGTATGATGGGGAAATGAGGTTTGCAGTATTTAAAATAGACATCTTATCAAAGTCACTGTCTTCGTATTAACCCTTTTCCTTTTGAATATTCATGTAAGAAATAATGACATCATAAATATTTATGAGCTGAATTTGTATAGTTGCATGCGCACACATACTTTTTGGTATAGTTGGAAACTGTAGAGTCAGATCTATACGAATTGCATACGCAAACAGAACAGAACCTGATCAGACGGGTCCTGAAGAAGCCGTCGGATATGGGTCTACTCAAATGTTTGAAACAAATGTTTATACAATTGAAAGGGATTAAAGCGTCCACACGGACCAACGAGTTTGCATTGATAATCACTCGTCCATGCGCAATAAGCTATCGGTAACGGAAAGCAACAGGGCTTGCTACAATGATCGTACCTGTGATAACATTTGCGAACAGTTTGGATCTAGATGAGACGCTAAATAACTAAAAGTCTCATCAGGATTCAAACTATATGATACACTGTTACGTTTCAGAGAAGAAATGGAATTAAAGTCCACACTGAAACTGACGAAATTGTTTACAGGGAAACCAATCAACCAACTAACCAATCAACCAGCCAACCAGTCAACCAAACGAACCATTCAACCAACCAAAGAACCAGTCTACGCTACAGTTGCACAGCAACACTTGTACTTAATGATAAACATGGGTATCTTTAAAACAAGGCGGTGGCTTAATGCAGGGCGAAAGTAATGTAAAATGCGTTTATGGGAGCTTTCTGCATTACTTTTGTCCTGCTAAGCTACCACGTGTAGATAAATATACAAACAGTTTGGATCCAGATGAGACGCTGATTAACTTGGCGTCTAATAAGAATCCTAGCTGTTTCACTCTGGATCAATAGTTTCTCAAAAGCTTGAGCAAATAATATCGGAATTAACCTTCTGCACTCTGAGCAATTGTCGTCTGCAAATTTTATTCTGCTTCAATTCTAAAAATACACTTTTCTTCCATATCGTTTTAAAAAAATTTGTTGGGGTGACAAACAGTTTGGATCCTGATGAGACGCCGAGTTACTCGGCGTCTCATCTGGATCCAAACTGTTTGCAAAGGTTACCATAAAGTAGCCGGTAGAGTGCTAAAGGTTAAATAAAAAATGCAACAGGTTCCATGCTTATAAAACGTTTTAGTTGAGTCTGAGTTCGTTCTCAAGTTTTTGATTGGCTTGGCTCAAATCTGACCCATCAAAAGCTTGAGAACAAACTCAGACTCAACTAAAAAGCTTAATAAGCATGGACCTAGATTGCAAAGGGAGCAGAAATTATTTTCTTAGCAGAATATGCGAAACTTAAGTGGAAGAAAATTGGTATTTGTGTCTTGAAGCAGACGACACGTGACTTGGTGTTGATTATGTTCTCTTATCCTTATCTAGCTGTGAAAAATGACGTCTGCTAAACTTTTGATCTAGTGCAGTTTTCACTTGTTCCGATTCGATCAATCTTTTGAGAAACTATTGTTGGAGTGTCAAACAGATTGGATCCTGATGAGACGCCGAGTTACTCGGCGTCTCATCTGGAACCAAGCTGTTTGCAAACACGAGTCAGTCGCATTAGCGGGCTAAGTGTTAATGCAGTTCTTGTAATTTGGTCGGCCACGTCTGCCTCCCTCTGATGCGGGGGCGCAATCTAACTAGTAATTACAGCAGAACCTCTCCATAGCGATCACTTAATGAATAAAACATACGAGGTCTAATTATGAGTCTTAAAAACAGGTGTTTGCTTAAAATGCATGTCAAAAATTATGCAGAAAGCTCCTATAAAAACTTTCTGCATTACTTTTGCCCTGCATTAAGCAAACACCTGTTTTTAAGACTCATATGTTCAATAAATGATTGACTGCTTAACCCTTTCCTCAATAAATACGCCTTTCTACGCCTCTGTAAAAGTCACTTTATGAAACTATTGTGATAAATTGAGCATTTGCTCCTAAGGAGCAAATGCTCTATTTATCACAATTGTTTCAGAACTACAACATTCTAAAATTTTCATTTTCTCTAGTTAATGTTCCTTTTCGGTAGATTTATCTAAATATGTTGGATATAAAAATAGCCCATGAGGGAATGGGTTAAGACAGATTCTACCGTAATACAGACTCACTCTATGTCTAACAGAACCATGCATTATTGTCTGCTTTAAATTGAATGTCTGCAAATTATTTAACCCTTATCCTGCTGGAATTTTTATGTCTGCTCACACGCTTGTCTGCTACAGTTTTGTTTTATTAATTTTCGATTCGTTAAGTGTGTGAGAAACCACAGCAGAACCTGTCTTCAGTGACCATTCATTTATTGAGCATAGGAGTCTTAAAATCAGATGGTAGCTCAATGCGGGGCAAAAGTAATATAGACTGCTCCTATCTGCATCACATTTGACCTGCTTTAAGCTACCACCTGCCTTACATACCCATAATTAGACATATTGATGACCGCTTAGACTGGTTATACCTTATTGTCTATCGTCATCAATTGTTCGTCGTCAGCGCATACGCTAACGAATGTTCTGCCAATTTCCCCACAAACCTTCAGGGCTTTCCTTTGAAGTCCTATGCTGGATTTCTTCATTTGGGTTTTTATTGCAGAACTCTTGCCTAACAAGATAAACAAGGCTCTGAACGTTTCATTTTTTTAGAAACTAACCGGCGATCATGTTACATTATGTGTTCTTTTGTTGATCCATTTACCAAAATATAAAATCCTTCTAAAATCATCTAAAAAGTCTGTGTTAATATACCATTTATTATAAACATTCGGCTTATAAATATTCATGAAGTATTAAATTATTGTATAAATATTCATGAGGTATTGGGTTAAACACATTTACTACTTACTAAAGGCATTGTGTGAAATAAATAGGTTATAATATAATGTATATACATAATTGAGTAGAAAACTCAATTCTATTGGCCCTGAGATTACAAAACTTCTGTATGTGAGTCTAAGTTCATTGTTAAGTATCTGATTGTCAGCTTTTGTGTAATGGCATATGAGCACAGGACTTTTTGGCCATGACAGATATCGTAGAATCTGTATAATACATAAGTAAACAGAACTATTCCTGATAAAACGGTTACTGAAGAAGCCTTCTATTCTAGGTGTACTCTGTTTGCAAGGCTGTTTTACCCTTTCCTTAAATACATGCATTTTCACGCATTTGCAAACAGAGTAGACCCAGACCCTACAGGAGCCGTCTGGTCGGGGTCGGCCGTGTTTGCTAGTGGAATTTGATAGATATGTTTCCCTAGTTTGTAAAATTACTACAATGTTCCACCTTTTATTTATTGGAATTTGTAATAGATATAGAACAAGGAAATGGTTAAAAGCGTATCTTTGGAGCAAAGGGTTAAGCTTGTTCAAGCGACCGTAATTTGTGATGAAAGGCTAACTGGCAGTCTCAGCAAATAACAAATTAAAACCCGTTAACGTGATATGAATTTCAGACCAGACGATCAAAGGGATAAGATTGTTTTTTAACCTAAAGCGCTCTACTGGCGATTCAGTGATAACCTTTCGCAAACAGTTTGATCCAGATGAGATAGATGAGTAACTCAGCGTCTAATCGGGATCTAAACTATTTGTCACTTGGATAATGTTTTTGAAAATTGAAGAAATACAGCAGACCCTGCCATAACCCTTTCCTCCTTTCTACGCTTCTGTAAAAAGTCACTTTGTGAAACCATTGTGAAAAATATAGCATTTGCTCCATAGGAGCAAATGCTCTATTTATCACAATGGTTTCAATACTACACAATTCTAACATGCTCCCTGTCTCTAGTAAATTCTCCTTTATGGTAGCTTTGTTCAAAGATATTGGATCTAAAGATAGTCTATGAGGGAATGGGTTAAACGCGGCCATAAACAAGAGGTCTAATTGTGGATATGTAAGGCAGGTGGTAGATTAATGCAAGTAAAAAGAAAGCCTTCTGCATCACAGTTGCACTGTATTAAGTATCGGCTTATAAAAACTCATGTTTTAAATAAATGATTGACCGCTGAAGACAGGTTCTACTGTATGTAGAATTGAAGCAGACGAGATTATACGCAGACGACAGTCGTTGAGAGTGCAGAAGTTTCAAAAGGAATTTCAAGTTTGTTTATACATTTAAGAAATGAATGACGTGCTTCCGGTGTTCATGAGGTTATGCAACGCATAGCTTTACGAGCAAAGTTAGTGAAGCCCGAAGGGCTTCACGTGAATCTTTGCTCGTAAAGCTATGCGTTGCATAACCCATGAACACCGGGAGCACGTCATTTATTTCTTATATTTATATTCCATTGTATTTCTTATATTTAAGAAATGAATGACGTGCTTCCGGTGTTCATGAGGTTATGCAACTTTCTTTTTAGAATAAGGTTATATAAGGACGTTGCAGGGCGAATGTAAATATTAAGTATTATCCTGCTGAAAAATGTTGTTTGTTCAAACTCAGATCTGTTTGCAAGGCTTACTTACCTCAACTTACAGTACAGTAAAACCTCTCTATAGCGGCCACTAAATTATGTTAATTAGTTGGTATTTAGGGTATGTGGATGCTTCCAACAAAGTGAAAGTAAAACAGAACGCTCCTATAGAAGCATTCTTTTTTTTATATTCACATTGCTTTAAACAGCCACCTGCCTTTGACACAAAATACTTGATGAGCTTTAGTGGCCGTTATAGAGAGGTTTTACTGTAATTCTCTCTAAACCATACGTTAACTTTAGCATAGATATCGGTCATGGGGATAGGTGGCAGCTTATTGCTGGATGAAAGTCCTTCAGAAAACTCCTCTAGGAGCTTTCTGCACGACTTTCGCTCTGTATTAAGCAGCCATCTGCCTCAAACTGTCTTAAGTCTTCTCTACTAGAATTCCGGTTTAACCCATTACCTCATAGGCTATTTTTAGATACAACCTCTTTGAATTAAACTACCGAAAAGGAGCATTAATTAGAGAAAAGGAAACAATTAGAATTTTGTAGTTTGAAACCATTGTGATAAATTGAGCATTTGCTCCTATAGGAGCAAATGCTCTATTTTATCACAATGGTTTCACAAAGCGACTTTTAAGAGAAAAGGAAAAAAATAGAATTTTGTAGTTTGAAACCATTGTGATAAATAGAGCATTTGCTCCTATAGGAGCAAATGCTCTATTTATCACAATGGTTTCACAAAGCGACTTTTACAGAGTCGTCAAAAGTCGTCAATATGAGGGAAAGGGTTAAAGGGTTTTTACTGTACTGCAAACTAACTGACAGAGTGTCAAATACATGTACCTTGGTTCCTCCTTATTGACGAATTTTGACACCTCTGTAAAAGTCACTTTTTAAAACTACTGTGATAAATTTGCTCCTATGGAGGAAATGCTCTTTATATCACAACGGTTTCAAAATTACACATTTCTAACACATTTTTTTTCTAGTAAATGCCCCTTCTCAGTGGACAATATTCAAAGAAGTTGAGTCTAAAATAGCATATGAGAGAATGGGTGTTAACAGATCGGCTATGTTTAATGGTCGGATGATGGCTATTTAGGTTTGCTGATATGCCTGTCACAGCTTGCTGTAGTATAGTATACAAGATCTGAAGACATGCTCTTTGGGCAGGCTACAAGTCGGTACTGTATGAAGATGTTTGTTGATGTCTCTCATGCCAATACTTTCAAACATTAGTGTAGATATCATCCATCAAATGTCGCGAGTTATTAAATTCGTTTGCAGCCATACCTTGATGCAATCTCTTTGAAAACTCCAAGTGTCTGGACTGAGTTGCGTGAGTGATAAATCAGTACACTTGGTTACGGTAGAACCCCTCTAATGCGACCACTTAATGAATAAACATGGATGTCTTTATAAGCAGGTGGTTACTTAATGCAGGGCAAAAGTAATGCAGAAAGCTCCTGTAGGAGCTTTCTGCATTACTTTTGTCCTGCATTAAGCTACCACCTGCATCTAGCACCCAGAATTATACCTCTTTCAGGTGGTCGCATTAGCGGGATTCTACTGTATTTAGTAATCAGTTCAATTTCTGATACCACGGTGGCATATTCCTGCCTTTATTTAACCAACTAACGTTCGCGAAATAAACCCAGTAACCATGTAACATCAATAGCTAACTACATATGGTAAAATTTCGATAAGTCGAACACTAAAATACGTACCATTATCGATATTTAAGGCAGGTGGCAGCTTAATGCATGGTAAAAGTCATACAGAAAGCTCCTCTAGGAGCTTTCTGCATGACCTTCATCATGCATTAAGCAGCCATCTGCCTAAAAAGGTCTAAATTCTTCTATTTAAAAAATTCGAATAATCGAGATTTTACTGTATGGTAAAAACTCGATACTACGAATTTTTAGTAATGAAGCATTTATGTCTTTGTAGCCAGGTGGCTGCTTAATGCAGGGTGAAAATCATGCAGAAAATACCTAGAGGAGCTTTCTGTATGACTTTGGCTCTGCATTAAGCTGCCACCTGTATTAAATATCGATACTGATACGTATTTGAGTGTTCGCAGAATCGATATTTTACTGTATTGTTCACGATAAGTTTCTTGTTAGTGTGTCACGTACTTATCAGACATCTGACAAAACATTTGTCATTATCAAGTGGTTAATCCATTCAGTGTGGGAAACGAGTCACTGACGCCATTCTAATTAACCTTTTCGGCGCCAGCATTGTCGTCTTCTGGGCATAGTTTCGTTTGTTTTTAGTGTAAGTGTGTGCACTTCTTCCACTTTCTTTATAAAAAAGTAAACAGAGTTTCAAACAGTTTGGATCCTGATGAGACGCCGAGTTACTCGGCGTCTCATCTGGATCCAAACTGTTTGCATGTGATATCATAAACCCGTCATTGTGGCACGGAAGGGGTTAAGGTCGGTATACCTTTTCCTTAAACAAAACATCCCTGAATATTCACCGTAAACATGATGTGTTTGAATTTTGGAATATTCCATTTTAAAACCATTTCCCGGTCGTTTGAGGTTATTGATGAAATGGAATTGAAATGACCTTGCGAAAGGTCGCACCGAAAGGTAACAGAAAACAAGGGTCGCCATATATGAAGAGTAGGGCGCTATTCAGAGCCCTGTGGTACTCCGAATTTTACAGGAATTTGTCAGATGACACGTCATTGAGGAAAACAGTTTGTAAGCAACTACCGAAAATCGATTTCCCATAGTTATATGCAGTGATTTGTGCGGAAATATGTTTTTGAAGTTTATGTAAGAGTTTTACATCGTTGGTCATGTCAATGGTTTTAGAGACATCCAAACGTACAATATGTGTGTGCTTCCTGCATTCAAAGAGTTTGTGAGAGTATCTGTTTGACCAAGAAGCCACATCTCATGGATAAGACTGTCTGATCCGAACTGATATGCCAAACATCTGGAAAATGGACCCGTAGCTGGCAGGATCGCCTGTATCGCCCCCGTGACCACGGGGCCTCATTAGCTTTTGTCCAATCTGATAGCAGAGAACCATTGGCGAGATATTTCTGAAAGACAAGACAGACAAATATCAGCAATTTTCTCCGTCAGTTTACGTAGGTCTGGCGGTGTGATAAGGTCTGGCCCAGCACAATGATTCACTTTAATGTTGGAAAATAGTTTCAGCACATCAATTTTAGTTGACATTGATATATGACACCCATGGGTATTTAAAGTCTCTTGAAAAGAATTATCCTAACCGGTTACTTGATGACTATTCAAATAAGAAATCATGACGTCATGAATATCGGTTAGATTGACTTTTATTATGGCAATATCAGAAACTGTAGAATCAGATCTATATTACAGTAAAACCTCTCTATAACGGTCACTAAATTGTGTTAATTAGTTGGTATTTAGGACAGGTGGCTGCTTAAATCAAGGTGAGAGTAAAACAGAACACTCCTTAAGGAGCGTTCTGTTTTACTTTCACGTTGCTTTAAGCAGCCACCTGCCTTTCTTTAACACAAAATACTTGATGTAATTTAGTGGCCGAAATAGAGAGGTTTTACTCTATTTCATAAGCAAACATAGCCCTAGGAGCCGTTTGGTTAATCTATTTATAATCAGGTGAAAATGCGTCTCTATTCTATCATGTTAAGCGTTCAGTTAAGCTGACAGGATTTGTCCAGAGACAATGAAGATGTGCGAGGAGATAATTTGAAATTGACGATTAAATATGTTTGCATTCTGTTCATTTTTTTGGCTGCCCTGTGTCCAGAACTGGACAAATGAGTGCAGACATGTCCTGAGAAGTTTGCTAAGAGTTCGCCATAAAAGTGTACAGCCTTTTGATTGAACATTCGTCTGAATATTTAGTGTTGTCGTTTTCATGCTTTGTGCGTTCAAGTCATCTTCATATGTATGACTTACGTCTGTTTGTTTTTATTGTTATCTTTCTAATAAAGGATTTTATCTTTCGTATTTAGAAAAAAAGAATCGTCCAATCTGCATCGTTATAATTTCTGAAAGAATTAATCTTTGGTCCATATTTGTTTTTGTTTATTAATTTCAATGTTCATCCATGTTTTGCTACTGATGCTATTGGTTGGTACATAGTTCAGGATTCCAGAGTGTAGAGTGGTTTAAATGACAGTAGAACATTTCCTTAGCCGCCATTCATTTATCGAACACAGGAGTCTTCTTTAAAAGCAGGTGGTTGTTTATTAAAGTGTAATGAGGTGTTATTGTAGACCTGTACCACCTCAATACCACCTGCCACTGTAATTGTATACAGTAAAACATGTCTTAAGCACTATTCAAACATAGGTCTAATTATGAGTCAGCAATGCCGGTGGTAACTCTTTAATGCATGTCAGATGTAATACAGTAAGCTCCTATAGGAGCTTTCTGCATTACTTTTGTACTGCATTAAACAACCACTTGCTTTTTAGGAATCCTATGTTCAGCAAATGAATGACCGCTTAGGACAGGTTCTACTGAAGACTCGATTCTACAGTATCTTTCATTACCAACTTCTTCTGTGTTCACATGCCATTGTTAACATATTTCCTCTTAGTGATGCATTTTGGCGTCTCTGTAAAAGTCACATTTAGAAACCATTGTGATAAATAACGCATTTGCTCCATAGGAGCAAATGCTCTATTTATCACAATGGTTTAAAAACTACACAATTTTAAAGTTTTCATTTCCTCTCGAAAATGCTCCCTTTCGGTAGATTAATTCAAAGAGGTTGGGTCTAAATATAGTCCAGGAGGGAATGAGTCAAACAATTTATTTGATCAATATTCATGATGTAGTTATTTTAAATTCTTACATGAATATTCAAGGAGTATCGATCGCCGCAATCACATGGTTTATAAAACAATATTCATTTTGTAACACTATGCCGACACGTTAGGAGTCATTTCCTAATGTTTGCAATTTCTTCCCCCTTTTTGATACAACCTTCAAACAAATAGCGTTTAGCACTTATTGTTACAGTAGAGTCTCGCTAAAGCTACATGTACCACGCGGTTATTAATATAGGAGACTGTTAAATCAGGCGATTGCTTAACCCATTCCCTCATATTGACGACTTCTGACGACTTTGTAAAAATCACTTTGTGAAACCATTGTGATAAATAGAGCATTTGCTCCTATAGAAGCAAATGCTCTATTTATCACAATGGCTTCAAACTACAAAATTCTAAAATTTTCCTTTTCTCTAGTTAATGCTCCTTTTCGGTAGATTAATTAAAAAAAGGTTGTATCTAAAAATAGCCTATAAGGGAATGGGTTAAAGTAGGGCAACTGTGATACAGAAAACTCCCATAGGAGCGTTCTGTATCACGTGTGTCCTCCATTAAGCTACCACATGTTTTTATAATCCAGAATTAGACTTCCTTTGTGTG
The DNA here is from genome assembly GCA_963576725.1 of Azorinus chamasolen. Taxonomy (NCBI): domain Eukaryota; kingdom Metazoa; phylum Mollusca; class Bivalvia; order Cardiida; family Solecurtidae; genus Azorinus; species Azorinus chamasolen. The sequence goes on along the minus strand of OY755247.1, from coordinate 33,150,055 downwards.
TTTGTATTAGCGATGCTTTACTGTATACAAAGTTACAAAGAGCAACCTAGAAAACAAATTGGTTATTATCGCAGAAATAGGTTTTATAGCCGGAAGCACGTTCGGAGCAAACTCCTTATACCCTTTGCAAACAGTCTGGATCTACGTGAGGTGACGAATCAGAGTAAACTGCCTGGTACTTTGTTCTTGTATTTGAAGAGTTATGAAGAAAATTGTGGCGAGATTGAAAGCGGATACATGCAACAATACAGTATAGTTTCGGTATTACGTCCACTTAACCCTTTCGCTGCCAAACTCTGTCGTCTGCTAACTTTGTCACATGCTACAAAATTTCATTCTTTTGACTTTCTTCATTTTTGTTTCAAAAACATAGTAACAGTAACAAACAGTTTGGATTCTGATGAGACGCCGAGTTACTCGGCGTCTCATCTGGATCCAAACTGTTTGCATAGGTAATCACAGATCCGGTGGTGATATTTACTCTTTCGCTTCCAAATACTGTCGTGTGCAAAATTTTGGGTCTGCTGCAGGTTTCGTTTAATTTTATCCAACATTACCACAGTAACAAACAGTTTGGATCCTGATGAGATTACTCGGCGTCTCATCTGGATCATAACTGTTTGCATAGGTAATTCCAGGTGCGACATTGGCAGCTAAAGAGTTAAAGGAAAATGCATTCTTAACTCTTTACATGATAGAGAGTGAATACTGTTTACACCGTTGGGTATATGTAAATATGTGACATATTTTTCCTATATGTTTGATTCAGATCCATGTAGTTTTGATTATGTTTTTGCAGAGAATATGACTAAAACTAGCTTTGATTCTGGAAGCAGACGATAATCATGGCAGGTGAAACCAAACTGTTATGAAATGAGAAAAGAAAGTTAAATCTTGAATACGGCAATAGGCAAAGTACTTTCATATTTAGGGTGGAACAACTCCAGTCCTCTAGGAGCGCTTGTTATTTCGGTAGGACCAAGGCGGTGTCTTATGATGTCATTGACTTAAAATGTGTAGTTTACCTCAAAAAGCGTTCAATATCAAACTTTAACTCGTGATTGTTCAAAATTAATCAGGACATCACTTGGGCGACACACGATTCCAATACTTTTATCCTCATGTTTCACAACAAATTGCATGGAAATGTAAATGTAATTCAAAGCAGAATAGAATTTTTTAAAATCGTATTCATCCGAAAAGGTAAGCATCATTTATTTTGCTTTGAATTACATTCCCCATGCGTTTTGTAGTGAAGCATAAGGATAATGGTATTTCAAAGCCCAAGTGTCGAAATTGACTAATTTGAACTTGCACGGGTTAAAAGCTAATATTGAACGCCTTTGTAGTAAAATATGCGTTTTAAGTCAATGACGTCATGTGACGCGGAGAACGTCGGATATCTGTACTATTTCATTTTTGTCGTACCCTTTATTACTTTTCTACAGTTACTCTGTTTGCAGCTCAATCATTGAGTACACTAGCGATAGGTGGATACAGTATGTTCAATTAAATGTTTTTTCGTTATACATGCACTTTACCACTGTATTTGCTGTCGCGGTTGTTGTAGATTAGTCGGAGAGGGGATACATTTATTTACACTGTTTGTCTTTTAGGATGGGGATGGAATAAGTGTGAGGTTGGGCGCCCATAACCGGTTTAACCCCCCAGTTACTTTTGTCACTGACCGTTCCAAGGCGGTACTTCCATCTTCCTCCTGTTGTATGTTTGTTTTGTCTTTGTGCGTCTCTTGTTGTTTTTTCTACTTATGTACATTTGCTGTTTCCTTGTGTTGCTGTTCGGGCGAGTGTTTGTTCTGTATGTGGTGTTTCCTGCATGACTCATTTTTGTACTTTGACGTCATGAGTCTACAGACACTGGAAACACACCACGAGTGCATATGCCTTTTGGATGTATTCTGCTTTTACCATTTCCTTTCAGTGTAAAGTACTTTAGTCACTTTTACTTCAATTTGCAACTCTATTTCAACATCACCCTTCGACTTCACCACTGACATTTGTCTCTACCTTTGAATACTCAGGTGATATCTTAGTAACATTTAAAGACTTTGCTCGGAGATGTTTTTCTTAACCCTTTCGCTGCAAAACTCTGTTGTCTGCTAACTTTGTCGTCTGCTACAAATTTTCATTTTTTGATTTTCTTCATTTTTGTTTCAAAAACATAGTAACAGTAACAAACAGTTTGAATCCTGATGAGACGCCGAGTTACTCGGCGTCTCATCTGGATCCAAACTGTTTGCATAGGTAATCACAGATCCGGCATTGGCAGCGAAAGGGTTAATACATTTGTACATTGCCGACCTTAATATTATTGATAATATTCCTGATGATCGAGATTGTGCTACCTCAAAGTTTTGCTATTCTCCGGCTGGTCATATGATTACTGGTAATTTCGAGATTATCGTAATTAAAGATATACGTCTACGATCATTTCGAATAAAGGTCCCAGATATAGAATACATTCCTTGATAGATTTTTAACTCTAGTCGAGGTTAGATTGCTAAGGCTTTACAACATTTTAGTGTCGAAGAGAACATGTTGAATCTAATGCTCTTTCAAATTGGAAAAAAATTGATATAATTGACAAACGCATTTCATTTTATAGCTCAAATGAACACATTCTTCCACCTAAACATAGAATTATTTTAGGTATCTTAAAAAGGGTTTACAGGATTTCCATTTAAAATACGTTTTTGTTCCTGCTGATAAGGCATCGAATAATGTGATTATTATTTGACGATTGCATTAAATTGATGTCTTGAAGCAGGAAATTATTAATATCAAGTCATACATTTTAGTTACTACTGACGATAAGACCATCGTTTCAGACGATGTCAAAAGTGTGAACAACTTGGAACAAATATTAAAATTACACCACATAAACTTCCTACAAAATATTGGTTACCAAAACTACATAAAAACCATATAAGCGCGTTTCATATCAAATTCTAGCTTTTGTACAACTACAAAATTGTCTATACGTTTGACTTCTTGATTTCTTGCTTAAAAAGATAAAAGAACATGTAAAATTCCATTGTGATAAGACTTATGACGATTCTGGACTAAATATATTCTGGTCTATTAAGAACTCTTCAGAAGTCTTAAACAAACTTAAGGAAAAAATGTTTCTTGTGTCTACTGTAAGCACATACGGGTTTTCTACATTGTACACAACCCTTCCTCATGATTTAATTAAATAATTAAAAATGGATACGATCCTATAGTACCACAACATACTGCATGTCTGGTTGTCAACCCTTTTACAGTTGCAATCACGATGTCCTCTTTGCATATACGACGACAAGAAAGGTTTAGTACCCTTTGAAAGCGACCTCTTAAATCCGGAAACGGAAAGAAGACGTCGGATCCATATTTGTACGTACCCTTTATTACTTTTCTACAGTTACTCTGTTTGCAGCTCAATCATTTTGTGGATACAGTTTGTTTCACTTAATTACGTTTTCGTTTACCATGCACTTTCCCACAGTATTTGCCATCGCGGCTGTTGTAGATTATTCGGAGAGGGGCTACGTTTATTTACACTGTTTGTCTTTTAGGGTGGGGATTGAATAAGTGTGAGGTTAGGCGCCCCTAAACCGGCTTAACCCCCCAGTGACTTTTGTCACTGCCGTTCCAAGGTGGTACTTCGATCTTCCCCCTATTGTTTGTTTGTTTTGTCTGTGCGTCTCTTTATGTTTTTGGTAGTTATGTACGTTTGCTGTGTTTTCTTGTGTTGCTGTTTGTGCGGCTGTTTGTTCTGTATTTGATGTTTCGTGCATGACTCATATTTGTACTTTTTGTGAATTCAATTCATATGTGCAAAATTATGCTCTTTTGAGAATCCAATTTTAGATATACTGTCCATTTCAATATACTTTCAATCGAAATTTTTTTTTATTTCGAGTCAGATTGAACTTATTTTCAGAATATATGTACTTCACAACAGCAGGTGTTAAGTGCTTGTGTGGCGGCTGTAAACAGTCGCCCCGTACTTCATTCTCAGTGTTGTTATATTTTCTGGTCCTTCGGGATCATTAGTTTTGATGTTATTTGTTTTGAAATTGAATACTGCTTAAGCCGGTGCTAGGGGGCGTGAGTAGTGTTGCAGTTTTAATTACTACTCATGAACAGACTCAATAAAACCGAGTCTGCAATTTTCTCATTTTGCATTTTTACTTTTGCTTTCGAAGGACCACCCATTTTCAGAATATTAAACCTACTTCATTTGATCGCATCGTTTTTCAGGAACTGCCATGGTAAATATCCCTCTATGCCATGCAGTAACATTGAAGAATTTACATTTTCTACATGCTAATTCGAGGAGATGTTCTGTGCAAACGACTGCCACATGTATGGATAGTGGAGCGTATAATTTTGCAACAGGGATGAAGTAAGTGCATACTGATGTGAAAATAAATGGCGCCATTTCGTATATGACGTCAACATCTGAGAGCTATTATTACCCTCGGAAAACATTGACGTTCCAAAGAACCACTCAACGCCATTTGTCCGCCATTTGCAATTTGAAATGAACATATTTACAATGGGTAAACCTTGTTTTTTAGGCCTGGAATCTTCATTTAAAGATTGATTCAAGGGAAATCGGATACAAAGTTCCTGAAGAGATTTTTGTTTCTTTAGACCTCGCAAGACGTCACACTTGGCGCATGAAGTCCTGTGGGCACGCGACGTTTGTTTACTAGATCCAGGGAAACGATCCATGCTGGGCAAATAAAAATATAGGTTATACTCTAAGAAACAGCATATTAAGTGAAATCTTAGTGACTAAGAAAGCGCTCGCTCATTTCGCCCCTTGTTAACCACTAAGACCTCACTTAATATGTTCTAACTATAACGTGGAATACACACGGGTCAACTTGTGCATTTAATATACAGTTGAACTTCGATATCTCGAACTCGGATAAATCGACCTTCGGGATAACTCGAACTAGAGGATCAATCCTTCGAAAACTTACAATACAGAATTGCTCTAAAATGAATAACTAGACATATCTAGAAACACGCGTGACAGCTTAATGCAGGTCTAATGTAATGCTGAACGCTGCTGTAGGAGCTTCAGCATTATTTTAGACCTGCATTAAGCTACAACTTAAGAAATTTTCCAGATCAGAAATCGGAAAACTCGAACTTTTGTTATCTCGAATTAATTTGTATGGTCCCTTGAAGTTTGAGACATCGAAGTTCAACCGTATCTAGATATTAATATTTAAAACCTAAATTAAGGACATGGATTTGCACTGAGAACATACTTATTACATGCATCCAGCTTTCAGTTAATTTAGGAGTCCAAATTAGGTTATACCTACAAGGTACAAACATCTTTTCAATCGTGTAAACACAAAGACAACAGTAGAAAGTAGGCCACTGTAAGCGAACTATATATTGTACCTTTTAAAAACGAATATCATTTAAATACATCTACTAAGTTAAGTAATGTTCCAAAGCCTCTAAAATATGCGCATCGTCCATCTATCTTCAGCAAAAATGCTATAGTACAAAGTCGAAAGCAGTCTATAATACGTCATTGATGATGTATCACACAATACGCATAGTGACGTGGTTGATTGCTCACATTTCTATCATTTGTTTTCGTTAGGCCCCGAATAGGTATAACTAAATCCGGTCAGCAACAGCTCGTGAGCACGATTGCCTTGTTAATATATGGATAATCAGGACAACAACAATACGCTTTAAATCCTTCATCTGATAACGAGGTATGTTGCCGCTCGTTTGACCAGAGCAGACCAAGGCCATATATGCAGCTCCTCTAAGAATCATCTGACCAGGACCTGATCGATTTGCTTGTAGAATAGTATAAGTTGAACTTCGATAGTTTGAACTTCAAAAGGGGCCATACTAACTATTTCGAGATAACAGAAGTACAAATATATACAGAAAAAACAACCGCCCGAACAGCAACGCAAGAAAATACAACAAATGTACATAACTACCAAAAACATAAAGAGACGCACAAAGACAAAACAAACATACAATAAGGGAAGATGGAAGTACCGCCTTGGAACGATCAGTGACAAAAGTCACTGGGGGTTTAAACCGGATTAGGTGCGCCCAACCTCACAATTATTCCATTCCCACCCTAAAAGACAAACAGTGTAAATAAACGTACCCCCTCTCCGACTTATCTACAACAACTACGATGGCAAATACTGTGGTAAAGTGCATGTAAAACGAAAACTGATGAATATTCATGTAGGAAATAGTGATTTCGTGAATATTAATAGGATTATTTTTTATAATGGCATATGCACATAGGAAGTTTTGATTCAGGCGGAAGCTGTAGAATCAGATCTATATTACACCATTAGCAAACAGAGCAGACCCTGATCAGACGACTCTTATAGGAGCCGTCTGATCTGGATCTACTACATTTGCAGATGCGTCAAATTGCGCTTACATAAGGGAAAGGGTTAAATGAAACAAACTTTATCCACTTATCACTAGTGTACTCAATGATTGAGCTGCAAACAGAGTAACTGTAGAAAAGTAATAAAGGGTACGACAAAAGTCATCCGATACCTGAATAATTTCTCAAATTCACAGCTTAATGTAAGTCTAAAGTACATGTAATTACTTTCGAACTGCATTAACCCATTACCTCATAGGCTATTTATAGATCCTACCTCTTTAAATAAATCTACCGAAAAGGAGCATTAACTAGAGAAAAGGGAAATGTTAGAATTTTGTAATTTGAAACCATTGTAATAAATAGAACATTTGCTCCTATAATGCTCTATATATCATAATGGTTTCACAAAGTGACTTTTACAGAGTCGTCAAAAGTCGTCAATATGAGGGAATGGGTTAAGATGTCACATGTGGTTCTAGATATGCATAGTGAAACATAGTATGTTAAAAGAACAATACTGTATTGTAAATCTTTGAAGGACCATCATTTACAGCGAGTTAACCAGAAGTTCGAGTTATCCGAGTTTAAGATATCGAACTTCAAAATGAATTTACAACCCCGACCCTACCAAAACACTATACGCTCATATGCACTTAACAGATATCCATGTTGTCTTTATGTCTGACATGTTTATGACGTAAATGGTTTGAATATTCGGATGTGATGGCTGTCTATCCTAAACATATGTGACATACCCGTTTGTACAAGTTAATGCAAATCTGAAGCGAACCCGAATACATTAAAATTATGTCTTACTAAAGAGAACACGCACAGACCCAAACATGAATAAATGAAAGGGTAAGATTGACATTGTCATCTCTAACAGTATATCAGTCATATCGCGACGTACAGATAAGGCTTGGGCAGCATCGTTAATGATTCAGTAATGTACATTTCTCCTGTGCTTAATAGATTACAAACCTGCATGTCTTGATGAAATCTTTATAAGTTTCGTTATGTCAAGCATGTTAATATTGCTCTGTAAATGTGAAAGCTTTGTGACGTCGAGTATTCGGACTTTTGACAACACCAATATTCTTTCATGTCGTTATTGCTTAGCAGGTAAAATATTAACATATCTTGACAGTTACTTTAAAACGACCCTGAACCCAGTATGTTTATTTCATTATTTTCTGTGTATTTAGGTCACCTTCTCCTACATGTGTTTTTGCATAGTCTTCAATGTGTTTAGTTCATATTCTCCAATGTGTTTATTTCACCTTCTGTGTGTTTTTTGTCATCATCTTCATACGTCATATATGACCTCAAACCATGGAAACCGATGTTTACATGTCATTAAAACGGTGAAAAACACTGTTTTGATTATGTGAGAAAAAGAATCTGATGCTCGTTAATCCTAAACTCACCAAGAAAGTGTTATTAAGCTTGCCAAAGGCTCGCTAAATAACATTTTCTAAGGCTCGTTTAGGAACACGTGATCTTAAAAGACAACTCGCGACAGATCCTCTATTTCTTGCATCGTTGAGGTACAATCGTGAAGGTACATATGTACATGGGTAAATATACTGGCTAGATCATCGATTGTAAACACATACGTTCTAACATGTGTACATAACTGGTTGTCATGTCCAAAGTTTGTGTTAGTGAAAGAAGAATATTGAGACAACAAAACATGACAGAAACCTAGGCCTTAATACCTCAGTGTATTTAACTAATGTAGGCATACATACACATTAAAATAGCAATTTCACTTTCCCCAGACCGACAAGAGTTTAATACAACTAATCTAACATCAATAAAACAACCTTATTATAGGCGTGAAATCAACTGAATGGAAGAAACCCAATACAAACATGCGTTAGGATTTTAATTAGTGGCATGTCTTTGCTATATCTCCAATTTGAAGACCCTATTTGGGTATGCAAAGTGTAGCGACGACTTTATATAAGGGACTGTACATTGCACAAACGACCGGTATGTAGTAAACGGTTATCAAAATAACACTAGTATTGTCATGGTTATATATGAGGGCTTGAACATACATTTTGTTTTAATATGTAGCCTTTGTGTAAAGTTTAATCTAATCAAAACTTGGTCAACGTCGAATTTTAAAAACATACGTCAACGTGTCTTTCTACTATTTAATCCGAATAATCACTGAAAAGTGCCGAAAGAGCTACACCTGTAGCATATCATTTCTTTCAAATGCTTCAGCTCATATAGCCACGAAGTCCTCAATGTGAACTAACTTTCTTAAAAGACAATAGTAGATTTATTTATATTTGAAAAAAGTTTACTGAAATGTTTAGGTTACACTCTACCGAACTGCGACCTCTTACATCCAGAAATGGAAGGAGAACGTCGGATATCTGTACTATTTCATTTTTGTCGTACCCTTTATTACTTTTCTACAGTTACTCTGTTTACAGCTCAATCATTGAGTACACTAGCGATAGGTGGATACAGTATGTTCAATTAAATGTTTTTTCGTTATACATGCACTTTACCATTGTATTTGCCGTCGCGGTTGTTGTAGGTTAGTCGGAGAGGGGATACGTTTATTTACACTGTTTGTCTTTTAGGGTGGGGATGGAATAAGATTGAGGTTGGGCGCCCAGAAACCGGTTTAACCCCCCAGTGACTTTTGTCACTGACCGTTCCAAGGCGGTACTTCCATCTTCCTCCTATTGTATGTTTGTTTTGTCTTTGTGTGTCTCTTGTTGTTTTTTCTAGTTATGTACATTTGCTGTTTCCTTGTGTTGCTGTTCGGGCGAGTGTTTGTTCTGTATGTGGTGTTTCCTGCATGACTCATTTTTGTACTTTCCAAAGCCGTTGGGAATCGTTTTTTCACAAATGTTTATGCCGGGGGCATGGTTAATTGCCTATATAGATATGGCTACTAATATAGTGAAATGTTACAGAACATTTTATTCTCTGACACCATTGGTCAGATTTTTATATGAGTGACCCTCTAACATTTATTTTCAAACCAGTTTGATACGTTTACACACTTGGTCGCTAGTGACAGCGCTGTCATGACTAAAGTGAAAATCTGAAAATATTCTCCTGTTATGATTTCAATATAATTATACTGGAATGTCGCTTATGTAACTATTATTTGAGCTGTTAATTGTAAAACATGGCCATCAGGAATATGGCAAAGTTTAAAAAACACCAAAAGGCAATAATGGAATAATTATTAAAGGATTGGTTTTGTACTGTACGTGTTGAACTGGTAAATTTAACGAACATCATGTCATATTTATCGATTATCAAAATTTCAAAGCTTTTGAAAATCACAATTTTAATTCTGGGCATTTCCGTGGGAATATCCGGGACCTTACCTAAGTGAGGTATCACATTTTCAGGCCGTTTCAGCCTTTTTTAAGTTTTGATTTATTCAACCATATGTACGCACGTGCGTATGTTCATACGCCCCTGTATACCACGGGGCACTATGGGTGGGACTAAACTGGAGAAAAGCAATACATGTATAATCCCCATTTCCTTAAAATCATTTATTTCTGGTATACATTATATGTATCTGAAAATTTTAGGGACTGAAGCAAAGGTTGTTTTTGAACTGGAAATAATTTGTCCCCACCTCCATGACACTATGGCTGGGACCTAAACTATTGTATGTCATGAAACGTGGGGGTTGGTGTCGCGGAACCCTCCTTCAGTTTTAATGCTATTGGATTTATATTTGGTATAGATGTACATGGTACCAGGCATGATAAATATGCACGATACCATTCTCGTGTGTTTACCGGTGGGCATTGCAGAAGTATCTTCCCTTGAACTTTAAGGTTTTTGTCATGTTGGCATAAATCTACCCACAGAAATTCGGGACGAATTTCAACTAGATCGAGGAGTAGACATTTCTATGTCACAGGATGTAGTTTACGTATATCAACACTTGTACAGCCCCTAATTCAGTGTAAACTGTGTAACCTATACCGTTGTAGACAACATTATGCATTACATATATATACCATTCTAATGCAACATTGTTGTAACACGCATTCTGATTGGTCCACGTGACAAGATTAGCGACATACTGTTGAATATACTGTTGTAAACTGAATCATGATGTCATATTTCATGACGTCATATTATTACGACAAACAGAATATATCAAAGGGTTTAAAGTGTTGTTTGTTTTCAATCACATATTAGAATAGGGATAACCGTTGCGTATCTGCATATTTGCTGAAGTAGATATATCGGCGGTTTCTATGTCGCAAATAGCCGATAACCAAATAATAGATGATTGCACATAAAGAGTGATGATTTGCTTGATAAATGAGACACATTTTATGGAAATCGGTGGTCAAATAGGATTTCAAGGACGATTGCAATGAATGAAACCATCGATTTTGAGCAGATCTCCGCCGGAGTTGAATATCTTTGACTTATTATATAGAGCAGGGGTGTTCGCGAAAATAACAAATCATTTTTCGGGGGGGGGGTGTTGGTCAGAAAACTATCTTTTGGTATGTTATGTAATATTGTATTTGTGATTGAGTTGTTTTTGTTGAGACATGACATGTGAAGGGCACCTGTGGTTCGGACAGAGTTCTTTAAATTATGATAACCCATGAATAATTCGAGAGAGAGAGAGAGAGAGATAGATAGATAGATAGATAGATAGATATATAAATAGATAAATAGATAGATAGATAGAGACAGAGAGAGACAGAGAGAGACAGAGAGAGAGAGACAGAGAAACAGAGAGACAGAGAGAGAGAGAGAGAGACAGCGAGAGACATAGACAGAGACAGTCACAGAGAGAGAGAGAGAGAGAGAGAGAGAGAGTGTGAGAGAGGTGAGAAAGACACACAGAGACATAGGTCGACAGATAGACAGACAGATGACAGAGGCAGAGAGACAGACAGACAGAGAGACAGCGACAGATAGACATACAGCAAGAGAGTAGTGTTTAACGTCCCACAAATAGTATCTACATGTATTTATATAGAGAAAGTGTGTCTATTTGAGACAGATATACAAGGTAGTGCTGCCACACTGATAAAAACTGTAGACACATGGCACGATACCATACCTGGTCGCATGATTAATAGAAACCGAACAGAAATGTCATTGTTTGTAGCATTTATATAATGTAAAACGTACGCAAGGTAGCTACAACTTCCAGTTTTAACGACTTTGGTATGTCCAGGTCGGGATTCGAACCCGCGACCTCCAGCCGCTGAAGCCGACGTTCAACCTACTGAGCATACCGGACCGGTCCGGATGCACACTTAATAAAACATCGCAAATCTGGATTTTTAAAAGATGAATTTAGAGTTTGTTATGCTCCTAGAGGATCTGTCTTCAGGACCCATCCGGCATTAGCATGTCGACTGTTTTAACCCTTCGCTTGCTGAATTTTAAAATACATTTCTCCTTCTTTACCCATGCCCTGTTGTATAATTGCATATATCTTCACTGTGTACAAGTATATCGCTGTGCAGAAGCTGTCTCATCTGGGTCTTCACTATTTACAGGTAGGTATATTGACGTGAATAGCAAGCGAACGGTTAAGTCCGTTTGTTTTGTCATTTATGTGAGTGTTGGGATTAGCGAGGTTTTTGTTGTTTTAACATTAATGGTGTATATCTGATAAAGGAGAACAAAGTACTTTTTAATATTTTATATACGACAAAACATGATGAGAAGACAAAGGAAATATAAAACCAAATATCCATCGACAATACTTAGACTACTGACAATAATATGTACACTGTATCAAATCACAATTGCTATAATGAAAACATTCATTAATTCTTTCGCTGTCACTGCAGCATCTGTGATTACCTAAGTAAACAGTTTGGATCCAGATGAGACGCCGAGTAAGTCGGCGTCTCATTAGGATCCAAACTGCTTGTTAATCTCCCGCCGCGAAGCGGAAGGGGGTTATAGGAATGGCCGTCGTCCGTCTGTCCGTAACAATTTCGTGTCCGCTCCATATCTCCTAAACCCGTGGAAGAATTTTCTTGAAACTTGCCTCAAATGTTTACCATGTTGAGACAATGTGCAAAACAGTAATGTCGGCTGAATGTCAAGGTCACATTTGAAGGTCAATTGTAATTTGGTGTCCACTCCATATCTTCTATACCTCTTTATCAGACTTGCCTCAAATGTTAACCTAGTTGAGACGATGTGCAGAACACATGTGGAAGTCATGTTAGCTCAATGTCACATTTGAAGGTCAAGTGTGTTAAACTTCAATATCCATTAAATGTTCGTGTCCGCTCCATATATTCTGAAGCCTTTCAAGGATATTCATAAAACTTTAGTCAAATGTTAGCTAAATTGAGACGATGTGCAGAACAGAAGTGACAGTCATGTCGGCTCATGGTCAATGTCACATTTGAAGGTCAAATGTAATTTCATGTCCGCTCCATATCGATAAGGAATTTCATGAAACTTGTCTCAAATGTTAGCCAAGTTGAGGAGATGTGCAGAACACATGTGACAGTCATGTCAGCTCAAATGTCAAGGTCGCATTTGAAGGTCAAGTTTTTAACCTTCAATGTCCATTACATTCTCGTGTCCGCTCCATATCTTCTAAATCCTTTGAAGGATGCTCACAAAACTTTAGTCAAATGTTAGCTAAAATCAGACAATGTGCAGAACACATGACTGACAGTCATGTCAGCTCAAGGTCAAGGTCACATTTGAAGGTCAAGTATAATTTCGTGTCCGCTTCATATCTCATATACCCCTTGAAGGATTATCATGAAACTTACCTGAAATGTTAACGAAGTCGAGACAATGTACAAAACACATGTGGCAGTCATGTTGACTCAATGTCAATGTCACATTTGAAGGTCAAATGTTTTAACCTTCAATTTCCATTACATTTTTATGTCCGCTTCATAGCTTCTAAACCCCTTGAAAGATTTTCATAAAACTTGAGTCATATGTATAAGCTAATCGAGATCATGTGTAGAACACATGTGGAAGTCATGTCGAGTCAAGATCAAACTCAGTTTGAAGGTCAAATGTTATGTCTTAATTCAGGAGACGGTGGGTTGGGGTAACTGTCCTTTGGACTGCCTTGTTACTGTGGTAATGGCTTTGGAAGAAAATGGGAGAAACGTAAATCAACGAAAATTGTAACAGACGACAAATTGTGCAGACAATATTTGGCAGCGAAATTGTTAACTTCTGAAAGTAGAAGTTCCAATACAATCAAAGTAAGATAATATAACAAATATGTTTTATAACGGGCTAACCATAAAGAAATATACAGTTGATCTTCGATTTCTCGAACTTCAAGGGACCATGCAAAATACATCGAGAAAACAAGTTCGAGTTATCCGATTTCTACTCTGAACAAATTTTCAAGTTTACAGCTTAATACAGGTCGAAAATAATGCTGAAAGCTCCTGTTGGAGCTATCAACATTACTTTCGACCTGCATTAAGCATTAACATGTATTCGAAATATTAACAGTGAGACATTTTAGAAAAAGTATGCATTGTAAATTTTGGAAGGACCAAACTAAAGTTGGAGTTGTCCCGAGGTTCGAGTTATCCGAGTTCGAGATATCGAAGTTCCAATGTACATTCAGTTTAGAACAGGTAAACGTGTTTTAAAGAATCCTATTTTGACAAGAAGTTGAAATAACTTCCAAATTTATAATTTAAAAACGAATACAGATTATTGTAATGTTATTTTAGTCCGTAATTATTATAAGGATCTTAGATGATAGTTCACAACAATAGATAAATATGCTTATTCAAACATTCAAATCGTCATTTATCCACCAATGCTTATCCTCGGGACGATTATAAGGAATACTCACAGAATAGGGTTTGGTGGAGAAATAATGCAGTTATACTTGACAAAGGTTTTACTTTAATATGCATCTTATCTGGACTTCTGGGTCCATGCTTATAAAACGTCTAGTCGAGTCTGAGATCGTTCTCAAGTTTTTGATTGGTCAGATTTGAGCGTTTGGCTCAAATCTGACCAATCAAAAGCTTGAGAACTCATATCCGACCAATCAAAAGCTTGAGAACGAAACTCAGACTCAACTAAAAGCTTTATAAACATGGACCCTGGTAGTAGTTGCCATAAAAATGTATCTAACACGGAGAAAACTGTACGTTACACACATTGCCATACTTGAGCTATGCATATCACAGAAAATGAATTCATTTGCCAAAGAACTGTAAATTTAAAAATAACCACACCGTTCGTTCTATTACCGAATAGAAATGAAAAGAAATAATAATAACACCAGACTTAGAGTAACCAGGAGACTTGGGCGAAATGTTCGCTCTAAGAAGCCAGTTTTCGCCCTGATCATAAGAGTTGGGCGAAAATCAATCCGTCCTAATAAAGAGCGGCAGACTAAAACAAATATTTGTTAAAAATGTTTACCTGTTTTGGAAAAAAATCAACTTAACGTATTCATTTGCAGACAAATGATGACAATGTCAACATAAGAAATAAAATTTACTTACAATAAAGATATTTATACAGCTTCCGGTCAGTATAGATCTGGTATATACATATACTATGTTCACAAACAATGGATTTCAGCTATTCGAATATGCTTAGCATACTTCCGGACGAGTCTCCGAATTTCCTGTTGGTCACTTTCAGCTCTAATTACGAAGTTGTGTTTGCTTGAGCAAAATTTTTAAACTAACATGCTATGAAGTGACAACGTCTAGAGCTGGATACACAAAAGGCTTAAATATATATACAAATCTATGTGTACTCTCGGGCTATATAATAGACAGTTATTATCTATAAATGTAATATATACAACCCAAATAAATGTTGCATGGGCTACCTTTTCCGTAAGTGATTCATACAACAAAATCAAAGTTTGGGTCTCAAAACTATAAGTATGACATGATGAAAAGTTCTGTCCTTCTAACATTTGCAATACCATATACGCATATCTAGAAACACATGTGACAGCTAAATGCAAGGGAAAAATGCTGAAAGCTCCTACAGTATTACTGTAGACCTGCATTAGGCTGTGAACTTGAGAAATTGTCCAGATTAGAAATCGGATAACTCAAACATCTGTAATTTGTATGGTCCCTTAAAATTTTAAGAGAGTTATTTGAAGTTCAACTGTAGTTCCATTCCAGTCCAATTAAACAGCGGCCATTAAAAATAAGTCGTTTTCGAAAACAAGTGGTAGCATAATGCAGGACACATAGGACTTCTGAATGTTGTCTGGACTTCTGAATTTCGTATTGCTGGTAGCTACTGTCTCTTCTACATCCTATAGATATACAGTAAAACCTCTCTATAACGGCCACTAGATAATCAAGTACCTTTTGTTAAAAGCAGGTGACTGCTTAAAGCACTGTGACAGTAAAACAGAACGCTCCTATAGGAGCGTTCTGTTGTAATTTCACCTTATTTTAAGTTGCTACCTGTCCTAAAGACCAACTAATTTACAAACTTTAGTGGCCGTTATAGAGAGGTTTTACTGTATATACAGCCTATATTCGGAATGTCTTCAACGAAATGCGTTCAACAAAATGTCTAAATAGAAACTCGAACTTTCAAGCCCATCTCCATTCATGATTAATGTCCATGGTAATACAACCACAATGGACAGTGATGAAACTGATATATCGAACATACTTCCGTTATATACTACTATGCACCATAGAATGGGAAACAGACTATATCTTGCGGCTGTTTAGGCCATTGTTTACAGCGTAGTACAGCGTATTCAAACTACTCATTTGCATAAAAAATGCACTAGTGCATTTCCGCGATTTACGGTACTCTTTTTCGGCACTCCCACACGGCATATTGTGTGATAAACTTAATAACACCCGATTCGTTCAATTGTTTCAATAGCTATTGATCTGGTCTCAAACAACTTGGATTCAATCTGATTTCAAATTCCCGACAAGCCACGATTAACCCTTTACATCATAAATTAATACGCCCTTCTACGCATTTGCAAACAGAGTAGACCCTGATCAGACGGCTACTATAGGAGCCGTCTGATCAGGGTCTGCTCTGTTTGTTAATGATATTATATAGATATGATTCTTCAGTTTCTGCCTAAAATTCTCGTGCCATTGTGCTATTATAACAAATTAATCTAATTAACATTCATGACGTCATTGTTTCTTACATGAATATTCATAGCGGAAAGGGTTAATATGACAAGAGTTAAGGAATTCGACCCAATCCTTTAAACTTGACAAGGCTTACATCATATATTTCCTTCTCTCAGAATACAGTAAAACGTCGATACTACTCAAATACGTATCATTATCGATCTTTAACACAGGCGGCAGCCTCATGTAGAGTGAAAGTCATGCAGAAAGCTCTTCTATGAGCTTTCTGCATGACCTTCACCCTACATTAAGCCACCATCTGCCTACAAATACACAAATTCTTCATTACTTAAATTTCGTAGTATCAAGTTATTACTGTACATACATGCATGCAAGGGAATCCTTTGCTTTGACATAATACTTCAATAACAAGAATGACATAACAATATAATACTCGCCGACTATATATGTGCATATGTGGAGCGTCGAGGATGTGGAAGAAATGTGTCGAAACTACATTTTAAGAACACGCATTTCATGTAGATAACTAGAAAATTGTGTAAGACACAGCGATGCCCCCGTGGTGGTACTTGCCTAGCTGCACGTAAAATTCCTAAGTCATTTGACCTTGACCTTGACCTTGGGCTTGCGGGCAGCATGGAGTGGGTGTGCAATGGAAGTATTGATGGTGTTTAATGTGTATATGCAATTCCATGCCAATAGCTATAGTGGTTAGTGAGATATAAGACAATGAAAAAACTGTGCCAACCAACTGCATGTAAATGTGACAACCAACTACACGTAAAATGTCATTTTTGACATTGACCTTAGGCTTGCGGGCAGCATGGTCTTGGTAGACAATGAAAATATGGATGATGGTTAATGTGTATATGCAATTCCATGCTAATAGATATAGTGGTTACTGAGATATAACACCATGAAAAACTGTGACAACCAATTGCACGTACCAACTGCACATAAAAGCGTGACGGACGGACGGACAGACAGACGGGCGGACGGACGGACGGACAGGTGCAAAACATAATACCGCCTGACTATCGTCAACGGGGGCATAAAAAGTTGGAAAATGTTTAACCTATATTGCATGATGAGCTATATTTGAACTTCGATATTCCGAACTCGGGTAGCTCTAACTTCGGTATAGTTCGAAGTAAAAGTGTGATCAATTTAAAATTTGAAATACAGAATTGTTCTAAAATGTATCACTACACATATCTAGAAACACATGTGACAGATAGTAATGCTGAAAGCTCATATAGAACATTTTAGCAATACTTTTGACCTGCATTAAGCTGTAGTTAACTTGTAAAATTGTTCAGATTGACTCAGACATATGTTACCTAGAGATAATTTGAATGGTCCCTTGAAGTTCGAGATACCGAGGTTAAACTGTATATATTTTCGCTCAACCTTACAGTTTGGATGCGCATGATACGTCTACGATGCGTCGACTGCGACGTCAAGTTACTAGGCATGCTTGCCATTGCCTAAAATCTGGACCCGCACGAATCGCCTAGTATGTAGGAGTTGTAGGAGTAATAACGACTGCCTACAGTCTGGATCAACGTGAGCCACTCAGTAACTAGGTGTTATTACTGCTGTATTCAGTCTCGGGTCACATGAGACGCCTAGTAATAAGGTGTACTAACATAACTTTACCCACAGTTTGGATCCGTATGAGACGCCAAGTAACTTAGTGCATAATATTTTGTTTACAGTGTAGGTCAACCCGAGATGTCAAGTAGTTAGAAGTTATAACCAGCCAGTGTCTACAGGTTGGGTCCACGTGAGACGTCCAGTAACCACCCAGTGTCTACAGGCGGGGTCCACGTGAGACATCCAGTAACCAGCCAGTGTCTACAGGTTTAGTCCACGTGAGACGTCCAGTTACTAGCCAGTGTCTACAGGTTGGACCACGTGCGACGTCCAGTTACTAGCCAGTGTATACAGGTGGGGGCACGTGAGACGTCCAGTAACCACCAAGTGTCTACAGGCTGGGTCCACGTGAGACGTCCAGTTACCAGTCAGTGTTTACAGGTTGGGTCCACGTGAAACGTCCAGTAACCAGCCAGTGTCTACACGTTGGGTTCACGTGAAACGTCCAGTAACCAGCCAGTGTCTACACGTGAGACGTCCAGTAACCAGCTAGTGTCTACAGGTTGGGTCCACTGAGACGTCCAGTAACCAGCCAGTGTCTACAGGTTGGTCCACGTGAGACGTCCATTTACCAGCCAGTGTCTACAGGTTGGGCCACGTGAGACGTCCAGTAACAAACCAGTGTATACAGGTTGGGCCACGTGAGACGTCCAGTAACCAGCCAGTGTCTACAGGCTGGGTCGACGTGGGACATCCAGTAACCAGCCAGTGTCTACAGACTGGGCCCACGTGAGACGTCCAGTAACCAGCCAGTGTCTACAGGCTGGGTCCACGTGAGACGTCCAGTAACCAGCCAGTGTCTACAGGCTGGGCCCACGTGAGACGTCCAGTAACCAGCCAGTGTCTACAGGATGGGTCCACGTGAGACGTCCAGTAACCAGCCAGTGTATACAGGTTGGGTCCACGTGAGATGTCCAGTAACTAGGCGTAATAATGTTTCCCATAGTTTTGCTCCGCTCTAGACGCCAACAAATGGGGCGTAATGATCGTTCCGTCCGTCTGTCTGTCCGTCCGTCCGTCCGTCCGTCCGTCCGTCCGGCACGCTTTTACGTACAGTACGTACGCGCAGTTGGTTGTTAGTTAGTTTAAATTTGTTTTTCACACACATACCGGAGTTTGTTGTCACAAAAAAGAGTGTCCCATTCGACAGGAGAGAAGTCGCTATAAATATACATGCAACCAGGAATGCTTTTATCTTGCATGTTTATCCATGGCTTTGTGTATGTTGGTCTTTTCCCATTACATGTATACTTATTTCCTTCCAAAGAGTTTAAGCCTATCCAATAGACAGTCGAATCTTGAATAATTTCGGAAACTGCCTCGTTCTCTTTCTTAGATTCTATGCATAAAAGTTCTGCTCTGTGTGCTCTGCAGTTATCACGACTAGTGATCCACTTCTCTTTCTTCTTGCTCACGAAATAGCACACTCCATCTTTTACAATGCCTTCATAGTCGCTTGGCCAGCACACATCTAAAAAGCGAGATATTATTGTATCTAGTATGTAGTCAAATACCACCACCGTGATACATATGTAGAAACGGGTTGTTTTTACATCGTGAATCTTCATGTAAGAAAATAAGACATCATGAATATTAATCTAATTAATATTTATAGTGGCTAATGAACACAGACTAGCTTGGCCATTAAAGATAGTGTAGATTTGGATCTATATTTATATTATTCCATGGGCAAACAGAACAGACCCTGATCAGACAGCTCTTATAGGAGCCGTCTGATATGGGTCTACTCTGTTTGCAAAGGCGTAAAAGGGCGTATGTATGGAGACAAAGGTTAACCCTTCGCTTGCTATTCATGTCAATATACCTACCTGTAAATAGTGAAGACCCAGATGAGACAGCTCCTGCAGGAGCTGTCCCATCAGGGTCTGCACTATTAACAAGTTGATTGTGCAACCAGTGCACTCCACAGCAGTGATTGCACAGCAAAGTACTTGTACACAGTGAAGATATATGTAATTATACAACAGGGCACGGGTAAAGAACGAGAAATGTATTTTGAAATTCAGCAAATGAAGGGTTAAGCTTTTCAAATTAGATTGACATCAACATTTTCTTTACCACTGTTTTATCTTTAAACAACAACAACAACAATGGTCATTAAACGAGACATGCAGTCTCAAACATGTTGAGATGCGATATTGCAAACATTTCGCCCACAAACAGAACTCCATAAAATTAAATACATTTTCAATACATTAGATATCGTGCGACAGTGTAGAGCAAAATAAGCCAATTTTCTATTTGAACATTTGAATAAGATGTACACGGTTGGCAAACTCTATATGAGACAATTATAATGTCGTCAGGTATACTTGTGGCCAGCTTCAGTTACATTTTTGTTCCATTGAATGCATGTGCTGGGATAATTCAGGAGCGTAGCAGTATCTAAATGCAATGTATGCACCATGGAATGGTCCTCCGGAAAATGTGTTATGCTAGATAGCTGTAGGGGGATTTAGGAGTATATTTCAGCATTAATTCACGGCACACACATTTAACTCTTCCCCATCTCTTTGAATAAATCTTCTGAAAAGGAGTATTTACTAGAGAAAAGTACAGTTTTCGGAATGTAAAATTTTGAAATCATTGTGATAAATAGAGCATTTTCTCATATAGGAGCAATGTTCTATTATAACACTGATTTCAAAAGGTGTTCTTATACAGATGCGTCAATATAAGGTAATGCGTTTAAGCTTACATGACGACACAGAATTCATTCTGTCAAAGCCTTCCCCACTAAACGCAGTGCAATTAATAATTGTACACGTGTTATATTATCTTTGAACTATTTATATTTTCTGGTTCTTCGGGTTCATCAGGTTCGACGCTATCAATTATTAAACTTAATGACTGCTCATGAACATACCCAATAAAACCAAGTCTTTATTTTTTCTTTTCGAATTGCTGCGTTTGCTTTGAAAGATCTCCTACATTTAGAATGTATGTACCTCACAGCAGCAGGTGTGTTCTTGTGGCGTCCGTAAAAGGTCGCCCCGTACTTCATTCCAAGTTTTGTTATATTGTCTGGGTCCTTCGACATAATCAGCTTCGATGCTTTAAGTTATAAAAAATGAATGCCGCTTATGCCGGTGCTGGATGCTAGGGAACGTAAGTAGTGTTGCGCTTGTAATAAATGCTCATGAACAGACACGATAAATCCGAGTCTGCATTGTCCTTTTTCACATTTCCGTTTTTGCTTTCGACTGACCACCTAGGGACCTTTCGAAGGAGTTTTATAACAGCGATTTAATGTTTTTAATGTTTTCCGGGTTTTCCGTCGCTTCAACAGTACTTCAGTCATCTAGCTAATTTCAGTGGGAGGAATACCCTAGTAAATTACATTATTTCGTGCAAAGAACAACATCTGGATAGAACCATCGACCTACCGCAAACCAGCTAGAAGGCTTCCTGACATGAAAAATCCAAATGCACAGACCGGGATTTGAACCACAACGGCGAGGGGCTAAGCGACTGTCAGTCAAAGCCCATAACCCATCGGCCACGCAGGCCCCTATAAAACCGATATCACACTGTTGGGTATAATAGATGTGACGAGGACTTTCATAATGGTGTATGCAGTGGTCTATACAGTACACCAACGATACAATTTATATAAAGTCTCAATGGTAATTGTATAATTGATATACAATAAAACTTCGATTATTCGAATTTTCTGTATAAACGAATTTAGATACTTTTAGGCAGGTGGCTGCTTAATGCATGGTGAAAGTCACACAGAAAGCTCCTAGAGGAGCTTTCTGCATGACTTTCACCATGCATTAACCTGCAACCTGTCTTAAAAATCGATAATAATACGTATTTTAGTGTTCGAATAATCGAGTTTTTACTGTATACTGTTGTTTAACCCTTTATTTCATGAATATTGATGCTAGAAACAAGTTACTGGAGTATTGAGAGCAATGCCATAGTCCCCTACCGACTATTCATAACACTATCCCTTGTTGTTTGTTGTTACGACAACTTTTATCAAATATTGTAAGTCAAAAGCGGGGACAACTCAGTTAAAATTCATGGAAGAGTTATGGTCGCTGCCATACAAGGTCACCTAATAAGGACAAGCAAGTTTCTTTCGTGAAATGTCCAAAGTCAAAACCAGGCACATATTCGTAAAAAGTTCAAGTTCAAGGACCGTAACTCTGTCAAAAATTATTCAACCAGACCGAGATTCGAACTCATATAGATTGAGCTGTTTGCCAAAAATTAGAGTTAAATCTCGAACCACTTTCAAAAAAGTCCGGATAATTGAAAAGTTGACGAAAAATGTCAAGCCTAAAGGCCATAACTCTAGCAAAAATTATTCCACCGGATAAGATTCGAACTTAAGCTGTAACTCATCTAGAGTTAGCTTTATACCAAATATAAAGTTGATATCTCAAACCACTTCCAAAATAAAGTCAGGACAGCAGACTGATTGCGGAATGACAGACGGACGGACGAAAAGACGCACATACGCAACCAAAAATATAGTCTGATTGGGGACTAAATATGCAACCGTGAATACTACACGTAGTAATTTTAAGGTTTATTACACATGAACACAAGAAAATTTGGCTTTGACTACAGTCCCGCCGGATTTTGGTCATTGCAGGAAGTGACGTCATCATATAGAAATAGAAATAGCGGGTGATTTCCCCAGTGTAACCATGGGAGCCGATGATGCACGAGTGAGTCACGATCCTTTTTTGAGCAGACAAAGCCTCGGGTATTTTACCATACCGTGACGTGGTTATTGAGAAGGATATAATACATGCATATAAAAAGGATAGAAAGGACGGGTCTGGACATGTATCAGCGAGACAGACAAAGCCCATCAAAATAAAACAATCGTAGTTCCGGAGTCCTAAATAGTAATTGCTAGGATTCCCCAGCGTAGGAATACACCGGAGAAGTGCATGTCGGGACAATCAACGCAATAAAATCCGAATTAAACTAGCCAATTATCGGCCAATAAACTCCGGCTTACAATTAGTTTATTTTTCATAATAAGTGTTCTCCAAAGTAACCCCGTTATGTTACCATGACATGATGTTCGTCATGAATGAATGATCAAGTATCCTGGGATGAAACCTTACAATAAATAATTCATTAAATTATCATTGAATCATATTGTCATGGGTCAAAACGTAAACATAGATGCATGGATACTCATGATATCAAACAAACGTGTTTTGCTTTTAGTTTATTAAGTCATATTAAAACTATTGTCGGTCCAGAAAGCCCAATGTTTCATAAAACTATACATGGTACTGTGGCTGCATGATTGTGCCATATGTTAGCAGTGCTCAATATTGTAGGCGAATGCCTCAATGACCAGGGGAGTAAATATAGTCGGATGAACGGTAATACGGACTGAAAGAAGACTACATGTACATGTATAACTAGGTACTTTACTTTTTTTCTAATTAATATATACTAATGCTCAAAATGAAACTTGAAATTATAAAATGATTGAAACCATGGTATAGGTTTGATAATGTATTTAACCCTTCTCTTGCTGAATTTTAAAATATATGTCTCCTTCTTTACCTATGTACTGTTGTATATTACATATATCTTCATTGTGTACAAGTATTTCACTGTGCAATCACTGCTGTGGAGTGCACTGGTTGCACAATCAATTTGTAAATAGTGCAAACCCTGATGAGACAGCTCCAGCAGGAGCTGTCTCATCTGGGTCTTCACTATTTACAGATAGGTATATTGACGTGAATAGCAAGCGAAGTGTTAATTACTGTTGCAGTTATTGCACTCGACCATTGGTACATATACTGCAAGTGTTCCCACGATGTTTATAATTGATTCACCATCAAGTTTTGATTCAAATGTTTTCGTGGATTAAAATGCTGTTACTGCTTCCAATGCAGAACACCATCAAATATTATTGTAAATAAATCATTTATTTAAATCTTTATTGCAGCCGATCATTGATACATTTACTACAATTGCAGCAAATCCTCCCACAAGAATCCACCTTGAAAAAAAAACTTCCGAGAAACACAATGGTGAATGAAACATTTAATCTAAATAATAAAGGATCTTATTGTCTACCATGCTCATTTGATTTCAGTGTATAACGTATTAACCAATTGCATAAGAGTAACAACATACAGTAAAACCTCTCTATAACGACCACTAAATTACATCAAGTATTTTGTGTTAAAGGCATGTGGATGCTTAAAGCAAGGTGAAAGTAAAACAGAACGCTCTTATAGGAGCGTTCTGTTTTACTTTCACCTTGCTTTAAGGAACCACCTGCCCAAAATACCAACTAATTAACACAATTTAGTGGTCGTTATAGAGAAGTTTTACTGTACTATAAAAAGTATCACGGAGGGCTACACCCAAATAATCAAAATGTGCATACCGCCTTCTTCACCAGTCGTACTCTTTTCACTTTTTACAGTGTTGTTCCGAGGTTCTGGGGGAAAACAGAAGACATTTTAATTCAAATGAAGAGAGGTAGAAGATCTGACATTATACTCTACACCAATTTAATCAGAATCTATTATACTATTATGTCTGATGATTCCTATTTAAATGCAGTTTTAGGGTGTTTGTTTATAAATCAAAATCAAACTTTGTATTAAGTTCAAATTATTTTAACTATTTAAACTATAATTCTTAGTCTAGCGATTATGATGATTTGTTTTGCCAGGGTACTTGATGATTTATTCCGAGACGAGTAATTTTACAATAAAATTCGAACTTTAGCAGTGGGGAATAAATCGTCAACCACCCTAAGAAAATCATGAAAAAGAATTCGTTATACAGCCAAGTGTAAAAAGGTCTTATATTTTCTATGTTCGTTCTGTTAAGCAACCTCATTATATTTCTATAGAATGATGTTCTTTGTGAATGAATTATCAAATATGATGAGAAAACATATAACCAATCGTTTATTGAATTAATTATTATTGAATTGCAGTATTTTGTTATTTTATGGGTAAAAACATAGAACGGATGGAAAGACATTGAATAAATGTATTCTGTATATCGTTTTATTAAAACTAGATATCGGCCCAGAATGTGTCATGTTTTATAAACATAAACTTAAAAATAAACAAATGCTTGAAATAATACTGAAAAATATGAAATAGTTCAAACCATGATATAGGTGTCATGGCGCGCTTAACTCAAATAACAAAATGCACTTACCACCTTCTTCAGGAATGGTACTGTTGCCACTGTTTACACTGTTCATCGGTTCTGTGAAAAAGATAAACGATGATTAAAAATATATTATTCATTTGTTTGATTAGAATATACTTTAATGTTTTTTTCTGCATCCGGTGTATGTCCTCATTGTATTGCACTAGTATGCATTACATTTTTCTGCATTTGATGCATGTCTTTGTTGTATTGCAGTTGTATGCAGTTGTATACATTACTGTTTTTTCTGCATTTTGATGTATGCCCTCATTACATTGCAATTGTATGCATTACTGTTTTTCTGTATTTGATACATGTCCTTATTGTAATGCAATTGTATGCATTTCTGTTTTTTCTGCATTCGATGTATGTCCTTATTATATTGCAAATGTATGCATTACTAGTTGTTTCAACATTTGGTGTATGTCCTTAATGTATTGCAAGTGTATGCATTACTGTTTGTTTTCTGCATTTGATGCATGGTCCGTATTGTATTACATTTGTAAACATTACTATCAAGTTGCAACTTTTTCCAGTGTGCTTAGTGGTTCATTCATAGATGAGTAAATGTTCAAAATTTCATGAATGTGCTTGCATGGAGGGTATAACTCATCAAGTATCCTCAGAATACCAGGTAAAGAAATGCCAATATGTTCCATGTGAATGAATAATCAAGTATCCTGGAAGGAAAATCATATAACAAATAATTTATTAAATTAATATTGAATCATACACGTGTAGTTGTTAGTTAGCTTCATGGGGTAAAACTCAGAATGGATTTAAGCATAGATAGACTATATTGATATATATATAATCCGTGTTTTAATAAATATGTTCTGTTGATCTTTAGTCATATTAAAACTTTTGTCGGTCAAGAATGTTCTATATTTTCATTAAAATTGCCATCTAGAGCATTGTGCACTGGAGGTGTAAGAGATGTTCCCTGGAGAATTAAGACTGCTGCACCTTCAAAGTTTGTTTCAAATGATGAGTATTTAATAGACTATTGTCAAATTATACTAGTTATTTCAACGAAACACGTAGTATGTGTGGATGCATAGGTAGACATTATTAATATATAACAGACGTGTTTGGCATGAAATAAATTTGTTCCACTGATCTTGATTTATTTAGTCATATTAGAAATTCTGTCAACCACGAATATCCGCCGATGCTTTGCAAAAATATGATTAATTATGTAATGCCCGAATGTGATACTTGAAATATGCAATAAACCAAACCATGGTAAAGGTTATTTTCATTATGTTTTTCATTAAAATTGCCATGTATACATTTGTGCATATATTGCCACCGATCATTGATACGTATACTGCATGTGTAGCAAATTTTCCCATGAGAATTAGTCTGTTGCACCTTCAAAAGATATTGTATTAACCCTTTCGCTGCCAATATCGCATGTGTGGTTATCTATGCAAACCGTTTGGATCCAGATGAGACGCAGAGTCACTCGGCGTCTCATCAGGATCCAAACTGTTTGTTGCTGTGTTTTGTAAAAAAAAATGAAGAAATATAAATCAAATGAAAATTGTAGCAGACGACAAAGTTTCAAGACGACCGTATTTGGCATCGAAAGAGTTAAATGTATCAAGGTTGTAACACATGCTGCCAGTGGTTAAATGTTTCGACGTTATATGACATAATTTACAAAATACAACCCGCTTGTATTCATGGATTGATACGTTATTACTCTTTCACTGTATTTCCAAGAAACAGACGATTGAAAATGAAACACTCAACAAGAAGATCTAGTATTCTAAAATTTTAGTGTAAACTATATGCTATGCTCTTATATCTAGTGAGAAACAAGATACTAGAAAGGGCATATACAGTAAAACCTCTTTATAACGGCCATTAAAATTATGTTAATTAGTTGGTATTTAGGGCAGGTGGCTGCTTAAAGCAAGGTGAAAGTAAAACAGAACGCTCCTATAGGAGCGTTCTGTTTTACTTTTACCTTGCTTTAAGCAGCCACCTGCCTTTAACACAAATTCTTGATGTAATTTAGTTGCCGTTATAGAGAGGTTTTACTGTAAAGCCAAAACACAGAATGTACCTACCGCCTTCTGCAACAATTGAGCTGTTATCACTTTGTGTACTATTGTTCCGAGGTTCTGAGTAAAGTAGAAGACACATTTTAATCCAAATAAGCAAAGGTTCGAGAACTGACATATAATATATATGTGTAGAACAATAACAGATTGATCAGGATCTACCATACTATTTGTGTTGCATTTGATATGTTGCCCTTTTCACGTTGGCTTTGATCACATGCTAAATGAATTATTAAATACCCGGTATCATGTGATGCGCTGAACTAAAAATTACCGCATATGTTTATTACCTTCTTAACGAATTGTACTGTTTTAAAGGATTGTGTGTGTGTGGGGGGGGGGGGGAGGCGGTGGGTGGGTGGGGGGGGGTTTGGGTTTGGGGGTCCAAATGAGAAGAGGTAGGGATACAGACAGTTAACACAGTTTGCCATGATCTACTATTCTACAATCTTAGTATTCGATAAAAAATATGTTTCTTATAGGTTACAGAGTAGACATGCTACTTTGTTTACAAATTTCAAGACTTGCTGAATATTCACGGACAAAATAGTTATAATCAAATATGAAGGTGGAATATTGTATCTATTTTAGAAAGTAAAGAATCAGATATTTCAAATTCCATTCGCAAACAGAGCAGACCCTTATCAGATGGCTCCTATTGGAAGAGTTTACTTAAATTACAACTGTTCAACTCGGCTGCTTTACGAACTGATATCTTTCAAATGTTTACATGTCGTTTTGGGACTCTACGAACATTTTAATCCAAATTAGCAGAGGTAGGAGAATATACAGTATGCTATAAGAGCACATACATACACGCAGATCAATTTGATCAGGATCTAATATTCAATGCTTTCATAAGATATTTCCTTATTCAGCGAAGGTAGAAAGTAGATATTTAACAGATGTTATATGACCTATACAGTGTCCTGGTTTGCTTAATACATTTGCTCCCCGTGGATTCTTCTATGTTTATGTATTGGGTTAGTCTAGTTTTTATCTAAGGGATGTCAGGTCTAAATTTTCATTTGTGTTTTGTTTTACATTGAATTTCCTATCAGCAAACAGTGTAGACTCTGACCAGACGCCGCATCATGCGGCGTCTGATCAGAGTCTACAATGTTTGCCTATGTCCCATATATGGGATCGTGGGAGCAAATGGGTTAATACAAAATGTACGTAAGCATTTTTACTGTAATGTCCCTCTGCAGTTCCGAAATTTTGAACAATAAACGCAAGACACTGTAATCCAAAGAAAGGAGACACGGTAAAAACACCCAGCATTATTTACATGTGGTGTAGACCTGTACTTAATATCAGAATCTAATATCAAAATAATAAGTATAGAATTGGATTTATTTCCTTACTTTGTGTGAGAAATAAAGGCTTCGTTTATGAGATACCATAATCGTACTATAGCCGTAATATAAATATAAGTTAGTTTGATGATTACATCAGCATATTCATAGAATTTCGTGTAAAGGTATTTAGAGCCATGGCTAAAATTATGTAATACTAGTAAATAATCATCAGATTAAACCACTGTCCAAGAAACCCCTAGTAGTACAGGACACAGGCCACTAAGCTCCTTTGCAAACAGCTAGTGTAGACAACACCGATTCGAATAAATGCACCACGACAAATAGTGCAGTCCCAGATCAGACGCCGCCTTTTCAAGGCGGCGTCTGATTAGGAACTTCACTTTTTGTCTCAATCTCTATTTCTATATATGTTTCTTTGAACTTTGCATTTATTCATCTCATTTCATTATTGTACCGAATGATTAAAAAAAATTGGACTGCAGACGACAATTAGAAATTTGGCGCCGAAAGGCTTAAAACGTTACCGGTTTAAGTGCATAGTCATATCTCGTAGGCAATATCGAAATGTGTAAATTTTGTAACGGTGTACGACATTAAACAGCATGCGTCTACTACGCACGATAACGACAGAACATAAAAATTATAAATATAATAAAGTAGCCTTTAGAATTTAAGCATGTGACTCTCGAATACAGGGTCATTTGCTACAGTATCAGTATCAGTATGAATTACCGAAAGTTGGTGTTTAACCCTTTATTTCATGAATATTGATGCTAGAAACAAGTTACTGGAGTATTGAGAGCAATGCCATAGTCCCCTACCGACTATTCATAACACTATCCCTTGTTGTTTGTTGTTATAACAACTTTTATCAAATATTGTAAGTCAAAAGGGGGACAACTCAGTTAAAATTCAGGGAAGAATTATGGTCGCTGCCATACCAGGTCACCTAATAAGGACAAGCAAGTTTCTTTCGTGAAATGTCCAAAGTCTCCAAAGTTCAAAACCAGGCACATATTCGTAAAAAGTTCAAGTTCAAGGACCGTAACTCTGTCAAAAATTATTCAACCAGACCGAGATTCGAACTCATATAGATTGAGCTGTTTGCCAAAAAATAGTGTTAAATCTCGAACCACTTTCAAAAAAATCCGGACAATTGAAAAGCTGACGAAAAATGTCAAGCCTAAAGGCCATAACTCTAGCAAAAGTTATTCCACCGGATAAGATTCGAACTTAAGCTGTAACTCATCTAGAGTTAGCTTTATACCAAATATAAAGTTGATATCTCAAACCACTTCCAAAATTAAGCTAGGACAGCAGACTGATTGCGGAATGACAGACGTACGAACGAAAAGACGCACAGACGCAACCAAAAATATAGTCTGATCGGGGACTAAATATGCAACCGTGAATACTACACGTAGTAAGTTTAAGGTTTATTACACATGAACACAAGAAATTTGGCTTTGACTACAGTCCCGCCGGATTTTGGTCATTGCAGGAAGTGACGTCATCATATAGAAATAGAAATAGCGGGTGATTTCCCCAGTGTAACCATTTGAGTCGATGATGCACGAGTGAGTCACGATCCTTTTTTGAGCAGACAAAGCCTCGGGTATTTTACCATACCGTGACGTGGTTATTGAGAAGGATATATTACATGCATATAAAAAGGATAGAAAGGACGGGTCTGGACATGTATCAGCGAGACAGACAAAGCCCATCAAAATAAAACAATCGTAGTTCCGTAGTCCTAAATAGTAATTGCTAGGATTCCACAGCGTAGGAATACACCGGAGAAGTGCATGTCGGGACCATCAACGCAATAAAATCTGAATTAAACTAGCCAATTATCGGCCAATAAACTCCGGCTTACAATTAGTTTATTTTTCATAATAAGTGTTCTCCAAAGTAACCCCGTTATGTTACCATGATATGATGTTCGTCGTGAATGAATGATCAAGTATCCTGGGATGAAACCTTACAATAAATAATTAATTAAATTATCATTGAATCATATTGTCATGGGTCAAAACGTAGACATAGATGCATGGATACTCATGATATAAAACAAACGTGTTTTGCTATTGGTTTATTAAGTCATATTAAAACTATTGTCGGTTCAAAGCCCAATGTTTCATGAAACTATACATGGTACTGTGGCTGCATGATTGTGCCATATGTTAGCAGTGCTCAATATAGTAGGCGAATGCCTCAATGACCAGGGGAGTAAATATAGTCGGATGAACGGTAATTCGGACTGAAAGTAGACTACATGTACATGTATAACTAGGTCTAATTAATATATACTAATGCTCAAAATGAAACTTGAAATTATAAAGTAATTCAAACCATGGTATAAGTTTGATAATGTATTTAACCCTTCTCTTGCTGAATTTTAAAATACATTTCTCCTTCTTTACCTATGTACTGTTGTATAATTACATATATCTTCATTGTGTACAAGTATTTCACTGTGCAATCACTGCTGTGGAGTGCACTGGTTGCACAATCAATTTGTAAATAGTGCAGACCCTGATGAGACAGCTCCTGCATCTGGGTCGTCACTATTTACAGGTAGGTATATTGACGTGAATAGCAAGCGAAGTGTTAATTACTCTTGCAGTTATTGCACTCGACCAGTGGTACATGTACATATACTGCATGTGTAGCAAGTGTTCCCACGATGTTTATAACTGATTCACCATCAAGTTTTGATTCAAATGTTTTCGAATTCCATAAGAGTAACAATATACAGTAAAACCTCTCTATAACGACCACTAAATTACATCAAGTATTTTGTGTTAAAGGCAGGTGGATGCTTTAAGCAAGGTGAAAGTAAAACAGAACGCTCTTATAGGATCGTTTTGTTTTACTTTCACCTTGCTTTAAGCAACCACCTGCCCAAAATACCAACTAATTAACACAATTTAGTGGTCGTAATAGAGAGGTTTTACTGTACTATAAAAAGTATCACGGAGGGCTACACCCAAATAATCAAAATGTGCATACCGCCTTCTTCACCAGTCGTACTCTTTTCACTTTTTACAGTGTTGTTCCGAGGTTCTGGGGGAAAACAGAAGACATTTTAATTCAAATGAAGAGAGGTAGAAGATCTGACATTATACTCTACACCAATTTAGAATCTATTATACTATTTTGTCTGATGATTCCTATTTAATTGCAGCTTTAGGGTGTGTTTTTTTAAAATCAAAATCAAACTTTGTATTAAGTTCAAATTATTTTAACTATTTAAACTATAATTCTTAGTCTAGCAATTATGATGATTTGTTTTGCCAGGGTACTTGATGATTTATTCCGAGACGAGTATTTTTACAATAAAATTCGGACTTTACCAGTGAGGAATAAATCGTCAACCACCCTAAGAAAACCATGAAAAAGAATTCGTTATATGGCCAAGTGTAAAAAGGTCTTATATTTTCTGTTTTCGTTCTGCTAAGCAACCTCATTATATTTCTATAGAATGGTGTTCTTTGTGAATGAATTATCAAATATGATGGGAAAACATATAACCAATCGTTTATTGAATTAATTATTATTGAATTGCAGTATTTTGTTATTTTATGGGTAAAAACATAGAACGGATGGAAAGACATTGAATAAATGTATTCTGTTTATCTTGATTTATTTAGTTAGATTAAAACTAGGTATCGGCCCAGAATGTGTCATGTTTTATAAACATAAACTTAAAAATACACCAATGCTTGAAATGATACTGAAAATTATGAAATAGTTCAAACCATGATATAGGTGTCATGGCGCGCTTAACTCAAATAACAAAATGCACTTACCACCTTCTCCAGGAATCGTACTGTTGCCACTGTTTACACTGTTGTTCATCGGTTCTGTGAAAAAGAATAATCAAAACGATAATTAAAAATATATTATTCATTTGTTTGATTATAATATACTTTACTGTTTTTTCTGCATCCGGTGTATGTCCTCATTGTATTGCAGTAGTATGCATTACATTTTTCTGCATTTGATGCATGTCTTTATTGTATTGCAGTTGTATGCAGTTGTATACATTACTGTTTTTTCTGCATTTGATGTATGTCCTCATTACATTGCAATTGTATGCATTACTGCTGTTTTGCATTTGGTGTATGTCCTTATTGTATTGCAATTGAAGGGGTCAGTGCAAGATGGTAACTAACTCCACTTTTAAAAAAAATAGAGTTAGGACCACTATAGCATGGATTCAACTTTTCCCTCATGATAACGTTTCGAAAATGTGTGATATTTACGTTTAAGCAGGAAAAATGGTGTTCAAAAGAATATTACAAAAGTGCTATCTCCAAAATGGATTTAGGACCTTTGTTGCATGTGCGCGTAAATACACATGTGAAACACATAGTAGATTTGACATACTAAAACTAACTGCCTGAATGTTGAGTGTTTGATAATACTCCGATAAGTATATACTTAATTGATAGGTTTCCGTTACAGAAATTAACATTATGTTGCAAAATTGAATAATTAACCACAACAAATATATGAAAATAATTTTTTTACACATTTTGCCTAAATATAATTGGACTTAGGTCCCATTTTGCCTAAACATAATTAATAAAAAACAGTATTTTTACAATAATTCGTTTATTAACACTTCATCATTCCCACAAGTTCAGTAGTGACACATATAAATGGTAAATCGTCGATGGGTGAACTTTTTAAAATTGTGTTTCACTTAACCCAAAAATTCACAAAAATGCGATTTTCTCCACTTTTCAAAAAATGGACTTGGGTAACATCTTGCACTGACCCTTCAATTGTATGCATTACTGTTTTTCTGTATTTGATACATGTCCTTATTGTAATACAATGTATGCATTTCTGTTTTTTCTGCATTCGATGTATGTCCTTATTATATTGCAAATGTATGCTTTACTAGTGGTTTCAGCATTTGATGTATGTCCTTAATGTATTGCAAGTGTATGCATTACTGTTTGTTTTTTGCATTTGATGCATGGTCCTTATTGTATTACAATTGTAAACATTACTATCAAGTTGTAACTTTGAATTATCCCTTTATGTTTCACATGTATAACTTGTCTTCTATAATTCTAAGAACAGAATTTCCCTATTTCAGAAAAAAACCTATGCCAACATTTCGAACAGTTTAGATTCTGATGAAATGTCGATATACTCAGCATCTCATTTGCATTAAATTTGTTTGCAAGGGTCATCTCAAATTATTCTATAGTGCTGGGGTCTAGGAATTTTGGGGATGTTTCCCAGTGTGTTTAGCGGTTCATTCACAGATGAGTAAATGTTCAAAAAATCATGAATGTGCTTGCATGGAGGGTATAACTCATTAAGTATCCTCAGAATACCAGGTAAAGAAATGCCAATATGTTCCATGTGAATGAATAATCAAGTATCCTGGAAGGAAAATCATATAACAAATAATTTATTGAATTAATATTGAATCATACACGTGTAGTTGTTAGTTAGCTTCATGGGGTAAAACTCAGAATGGATTTAAGCATAGATAGACTATATTGATATATATATATGGAAAAATAGTCAAAAAGGGAGAGCCACACACGAAATGACACCGCACCAAACACCATCAAACAAGAAAAAGGTAAAGCCACAAGACAAAACATAACAGGACGCATATCAAGACGAAACACATTATATCATCCGTGTTTTAAAAAAATGTGTTCTGTTGATCTTTAGTCATATTAAAACTTTTGTCGGTCAAGAGTGTTTTATATTTTCATTAAAATTGCCATCTAGAGCATTGTGTACTGGAGGTGTAAGAGATGTTCCCTGGAGAATTAAAACTGTTGCACCTTCAAAGTTTGTTTCAAATGAGGAGTATTTAATAGATTATTGTCAAATTATACTAGTTATTTTAACGAAACACGTAGTATGCGTGGATGCATAGGTAGACATTATTAATATATAACAGACGTGTTTGGCATGAAATAAATTTGTTCCACTGATCTTGATTTATTTAGTCATATTAGAAATTCTGTCGACCACGAATATCCGATGCTTTACAAAAGTATGATTAATTATGTAATGCCCGAATGTGATACTTGAAATATGCAATAAACCAAACCATGGTAAAGGTTATTTTCATTATGTTTTTCATTAATATTGCCATGTATACACTTGTGCATATATTGCCCCCGATTATTGATACATATAGTGATACATATACTGCATGTGTAGCAAATGTTCCCATGAGAATTGTTGCACCTTCAAAAGATATTGTATTAAGCCTTTCGCTGCCAATATCGCATGTGTGGTTACCTATGCAAACCGTTTGGATCTAGATGAGACGCTGAGTCACTCGGCGTCTCATCGGGATCCAAACTGTTTGTTGCTGTGTTTTTTAAAAAAAATGAAGAAATATAAATCAAATGAAAATTGTAGCAGACGACAAAGTTTCAAGACGACCGAATTTGGCATCGAAAGAGTTAAATGTATTAAGGTTGTAACACATGCTGCCAGTGGTTAAATGTTTCGACGTTATATGACATAATTTACAAAATAAAACCCGCTTGTGTTCATTGATTGATACGTTATTACTCTTTCACTGTATTTCCAAGAAACAGACGATTGTAAATGAAGCACTCAACAACAAGATCTAGTATTCTACAATTTTAGTGTAAACTATATGCTATACTCTTATATCTAGTGAGAAACAAGATACTAGAAAGGGCATATACAGTAAAACCTCTTTATAACGGCCACTAAAATTATGTTAATTAGTTGGTATTTAGGGCAGGTGGCTGCTTAAAGCAAGGTGAAGTAAAACAGAACGCTCCTATAGGAGCGTTCTGTTTTTACTTTCACCTTGCTTTAAGCAGCCACCTGCCTTTAACACAAATTATTGATGTAATTTATTGGCCGTTATAGAGAGGTTTTACTGTAAAGCCAAAACACAGAATGTACCTACCGCCTTCTGCAACAATTGAGCTGTTATCACTCTGTGTACTGTTGTTCCGAGGTTCTGAGTAAAGTAGAAGACACATTTTAATCCTGACATATAATATATATGTGTAGAACAATTACAGATTGATCAGGATCTACCATACTATTTGTAGTGCATTTGATATGTTGCCTTTTTCACGTTGGCTTTGATCACATGCTAAATGAATTATTTTATACCCGGTATCATGTGATGCGCTGAATTAAAAATTACCGAATATGTTTATTACCTTCTTAACGAATTGTACTGTTTTAAAGGATTGTGTGTGTGTGTGTGTGGGGGGGGGGGTGTGTGTGTGTGGGGGGTTCCAAATGAGAAGAGGTAGGGGTACAGACAGTTAACAAAGTTTGCCATGTGTGTGTGTGTGTGCGTGCGTGCGTTCGTGCGTTAGTGCGTGCGAGAGAGCGTGCGTGCGTGCGTGAGTGCGTGCTTGCGTGCGTGCGTGCGTGCGTGCGTGTGTGCGTGTGTGTATGTGTGTATGTGTGTGTGTGTATGTGTGTATGTGTGTGTGTGTGTGTGTGTGTTTGTGTATGTGTGTGTGTATGTGTGTGTGTATATGTGTGTGTGTGTATGTGTGTTTGTGTGTGTATATGTGGGTGTGGGTGGGGGGTGGGGGGGTGGGGGTCCAAATGAGAAGAGGTAGGGGTACAGACAGTTAACAAAGTTTGCCATGATCTGCTATTCTACAATCTTATTATTCGATACAAAATATGGTTCTTATAGGTTACAGAGTAGACATGCTACTTTGTTTACAAATTTCAAGACTTGCTGAATATTCACGGACAAAATAGTTATAATCAAATATGAAGGTGGAATATTGTATCTATTTTAGAAAGTAAAGAATCAGATATTTCAAATTCAATTTGCAAACAGAGCAGACCCTAATCAGATGGCTCCTATTGGAAGAGTTTACTTAAATTACAACTGTTCCACCCGGATGCTTTACGAACTGATATCTTTTAAATGCTTACATGTCGTTTTGGGACTCTACGAACATTTTAATCCAAAGGTAGGAGAATATACAGTATGCTATAAGAGCACATACATACACGCAGATCAATTTGATCAGGATCTAATATTCAATGCTTTCATAAGATATTTCCTTATTCAGCGAAGGTAGAAAGTAGACATTTAACAGATGTTATATGACCTATACAGTGTCCTGGTTTGCTTAATACATTTGCTCCCCGTGGATTCTTCTATGTGTGTGTATTGGATTAGTCTTATTTTTTATCTAAGGGATGTCTGGTCTAAATTTTAATTTTTGTTTTGTTTTACATTGAATTTCCTATCAGCAAACAGTGTAGACTCTGACCAGACGCCGCATCATGCGGCGTCTGATCAGAGTCTACAATGTTTGCCTATGTCCCATATATGGGATCGTGGGAGCAAATGGGTTAATACAAAATGTACGTTAGCATTTTTACTGTAATGTCCCGCTGCAGTTCCGAAATTTTGAACAATAAACGCAAGACACTGTAATCCAAAGAAGGAGACACGGTAAAAACACCCAGCATTATTTACATGTGGTGTAGACCTGTACTTAATATCAGAATCTGATATCAAAATAATAAGTTTAGAATTGGATTTATTTCCTTACTTTGTGTGAGAAATAAAGGCTTCGTTTATGAGATTACATTATCGTACCATAACCGTAATATAAATATAAGTTAGTTTGATGATTACATCAGTTTATTCATGGAATTTCGTGTAAAGGTATTTAGAGCCATGGCTAAAATTATGTAATACTAGTAAATAATCATCAGATTAAACCACTGGCCAAGAAATCCCTATCAGTGCATGACAGAGGTCACTAAGCTCCTTTGCAAACAGCTAGTGTAAACAAATATGGGAAAGTTCAGCATTAACCCTAACAACACCGATTCGAATAAATGCACCACGACAAATAGTGCCGTCCCAGATCAGACGCCGCCTTTTCAAGGCGGCGTCTGATCAGGAACTTCACTTTTTGTCTCAATCTCTATTTCTATATATGTTTTTTTTTAACTTTGCATTTATTCATCTCATTTCATTAATGTACCGAATGATTAACAAAAAAATTGGACTGCAGACGACAATTAGAAATTTGGCGCCTAAAGGCTTAAAACGTTTCCGTTTAAGTGCATAGTCATATCTCGTAGGCAATGTCGAAATGTGTAAATTTGGTAACGGTGTACGACAGTAAACAGCACGCGTCTACTATTCACGATAACGAGAGAACATAAAAATTATAAATATAATAAAGTAACCTTTAGCATGTGACCCTCGAATACAGGGTTATTTGCTACAGTAT
The DNA here is from genome assembly GCA_963576725.1 of Azorinus chamasolen. NCBI lineage: Eukaryota > Metazoa > Mollusca > Bivalvia > Cardiida > Solecurtidae > Azorinus > Azorinus chamasolen. The sequence goes on along the minus strand of OY755247.1, from coordinate 33,112,043 downwards.
CAGGTGAATTACCGAAATTTTGTGTACGAATACTTTACTGTTGTTTATGTTTCAATATTTCTTAGTGATTGAAATTATATTTTGTCCAATGGCGTTGCAGTATATTTCAAATTCTCTGGGTGATTTATTTTAGAAAATAAGGTCACTTATTCAGTAAGTGGCGATTTACCAAGTAAGTCGATTGCACTTATTTAACTAAATTTAAACGTCAATAATCATTTTGCCGTCATATTTCGAACACGTTTAACACTGTCAGATGCGTGCATTACTAATGGATCAGTGAGTTTGCTGTTAAAGGGAAGTTGGGAGTAGTGTGCTACAGTAAAACCTCTCTATAACGACCACTAAATTACACCAAGTAGTTTGTGTTAAAGGCAGGTGGATGATTAAAGCAAGGTGAAAGTAAAACAGAACGCTCCTATAGGAGCGTTCTGTTTTTCTTTCACGTTGCTTTAACCATCCACCTGCCCAAAAAAACAACTAATTAACACATTTTAGTGGTGGTTATAGAGATGTCTTACTGTAACTTGCAGACAGGCGTTCCCGGTTGAATCAGAGGCGATTAAGTTGCTGTCAGGATTTGCAGGCGGGGAAAACCTTGCAAATGCATTTAACCCCATGAACATTCATGTATGAAAAAATGACACCATGAATATAATAAGATTAGTTGCACATGGGCACAGGTATGTTAATGACTAAAACTGTAGTATCATATCAATATTATATCATAGGCAAACAGAGCAGATCCTGATCAAAGGGATCCTTTAGGAGCCGTCGGATCTGGGTCTACTCCGTTTGCAAAAGCGTAGAAAGTCGTATTTATGGACGAAATGGTTAACATCAATAATAAAACAAATCACAGGAAATCTCTTTGCAAACTATCACCTAACTTTATTAATGGAATTCTGAAACAGATGTGTGTTTATATTTAAAATCTGACTCGTGTTAGGACAGAAATGGTTCTGCATCAAGGCGTCCATCTAGCAAATTTAAGTAAATCAGGATCCTTCATTTAAAAAGTCTCTTGACCTTCCATTGCTATTCTCTGAAAACTAGAGCGCGTTTCAGGTGTACCACGCGGCTGTCGCATCATAATATTTCGTGTTAACGATTTGACGGGTGGTGACGAATATGTAAATTAGATAAAGCGCGTGGCATTTGTAAACAAAACATAATTTCAGTCATTAAATTGGTTAGTGCTTGTTAGTCAACATTTACGAAATAAATCGATCGATAGACCGATTTAATTTTGTAAATGTTGATTAACAAATATTAACCTAAAGATACATCAATATTTACCATTGTGTTTAATATAGATGTTCCATCCATCCCCAAATACTCTTTGATCGGGTTGACCATCCGAACTGTATTTGGCCAGTTCACAGGAACCGTTCGAGTAGAAATTAAATGCCACACATATGTCCGCCTGTTCACACAGCACGGCGCATTCAGTTTTAGAACGCGATACGAGAGAGTGAAAATCTGATGTATTTCTTAAATACGTGTTTAGAGTTTTTTCATATTTCACATTCTTGATTTCCTTCAACGCAACAAAAGCAATCAAACATGTCACCAGAACCACAATGTACAACATTTTGCCGGGGAAATGAATGCCTTAGACACGAACGAATGAAGTTAAAATGGTATAATATTACCAGTTATATGTGCTCTCAACTCGCTCTCAGCTATGTCGTGGCGTTAACTGTTGACGTCACGATACATAATTGAGCTGAACAATTATATACAGTTGAGCTTCAATATCTTGAACTTCATTGGACCATACACATTGCTCCACATAACAGGAAGTTCGAGTCATCCGATTTATTATATGAACATTTCTCAAAATCACAAGTCCTACAGGAGCTTTCAGCATTACTTTAGACCTTCATTAAGCTGTCACGTGTGCACTAGATATGCGTAGTAAGCAACATTCTGCATTGTAAATTTTGGAAGGACTGAACTGTTACCTCGGGTTATCCGAGTTCATGTTATCCCGAGTTCATGTTATCAAAGTTGGAAACATCGAAGTTCAACTGTATTCGCATGATTAGGGTCAAGTGGAAAAATGTGTTCACATGCCAAGGCTCATGGATGTCTAAATGGAGCTGTCATATCTAAATTGCTTTTTGTATTTCTTTTCTGTTGCAGTTTGAATTTAAACTTTAACATGTTTAGTAGCACTGTCTCCTTCAAGAAAAAGATATACTCAGTTTTCTCTTCAAATGTCTAGTTTATGTGTCAAACTGTCTTATCCATGATGAAATTATGTAATATTTTGCGTCTCGTCCATATTTTACCCTTTCCTTCATATAAACGCATTTTCACGCATCTGCAAACAGAGTAGACCCAGATTAGACGGCTCCTATCGGAGTTGTCTGATCAGGGTCTGCTTTGTTTGCTAAATGAATCTGATATCTCTGTTGGTTAGTTTCTAAGATGGCTACAACTTCCATACTTCATTATAACTATTTTCCCCATGAATATTCAGTAAGTTATCAATATTGCTGTTGATAGAACAGGGAAAAGGTTAACTATAAAGTAAAACCTCTCTATAACGGCCACTAAATTACATCAAGTATTTTGTGTTAAAGGCCGGTGGCTGCTTAAAGCAAGGTGAAAGTAAAACAGAACGCTCCTATAGGAACGTTGTTTTACTTTCACATTGCTTTAAGCGGCCACCTGCTCTAGATATCAACTAATTAACACGATTTAGTGGCCATTATAGAGAGGTTTTACTGAATTTGCAATGGTTATCAATATTTCGCTCATAGACTTGTGCAGATTAAGCCTTAAGAAATAAGAACACATTTGTAATTTGTATTTGCGCAATGTTTACATGACTTGTGTGCATTAAATAAAAAAAAATGATAATTTCTCTCTCTATATTAAGCTGTAATTCTAACAATTCGACTTTTTTGTGCCCTTTCCAAAGAATAAAATCGATAGGAATACTCTTTATTTTTATGCATTCAAAATCACAGATATCTTGAATCCAACAGAACGGTTTGCGTATATGTAAAATATACGGACTATTTAGGGAAAGCTATCAACTTAAATGATATACTGTAACATTGTATATACCAAGGTTTCATTCATCTTTTTTCAATATACAGTGCCCGTGTATATACGTACAAATTAATTCATCTTTCCAATATACAGTGCCCGTGTATCTACGTACAAATTAATTCATCTTTCCAATATACAGTGTCCGTGTATATACGTACAAATTAATTAATCTTTCCAATAAACTGTGCCCATGTATATACGTGAGAAATAATTAATCTTTCCAATATACAGTGCCCGTGAATACCAGTATACGTAAGGATTCATTCATCTTTTCAATATACTGTGCCCTTGAATACATGTATACGTAAGGATCCATACTCTGTTCAGTATCCAGTGTCCGAGTATACACGTAAGAATTTATTCATCTTTTCAATATACAGTGCCCGTGTCTATACATTATGATTATTTAATATTTTCAATATCCAGTGTCATGATTAGTGGATATATACATAGAGGTACATTAATCAATATACAGTGCCCGTGTCTATACGCAAGTGTCATTTGCAGGGTCTGCTCTGCTTTCTAATGGAATAACATAGATAGAGGATCTTACAGGAGTGTTCTTGATTATTGGATTTATTAAATGAGTCTTTTTAAAACGATAAAAAATTCACTTTTTTATCGTTTTAAAAAGACGAATTTAATCAATCTAATAATCATGAACACGAATGCAAGATTCTTTTTATAACATAACAACCACAAATGTTTTTGCAGCCAATATTTCAGCAGTAACGTGGATTGTTATAAATTCTCCTTACACATAGAAATGATGAATGAGTTATTAGGTTCGCTAAATAACTGGGACAAAGTAGGTCCAAAATTTCCAACTGTTTTTTGACTAACTGTTAGATCAACCAGGATCTAATTTAGACCTCTATGATATTCAATTTAACTGTGATAGTTTATGACATTATAACAAAAACCTACAGAAACACGTCAAACTAATTTTTGAGTTACAGTTTCGACATACAAACACGTCACATTATGACGCCACTGTACACAACATGTGTCTGTGTAAAGTGCGCCGTTTGCTAATAGTTCAAATGAAGACTACACACAGTTCGCCTACACGTCTGACACTCACTGTCAATGGGATTAAAAATGCGAATTCGTTTTGGTATATTAAGCCCTTCATCAGTGTTGTATAAACATGGACATGGATATTTCCACCGTGAAAAAGTTTATTGAAATGGACAAAATATTCAGTACGAACTGCTGCATAAAATGTGTTGGAACAGGAGGAAGATTTTCGCGATCAGCTGATTTGGAGTATAACATATTTGAAAATATGTTTGTGCTGTGCTGGATTCAGATGATTATAGTTGTTGATTGATGTATGTGCTGTGCTGGATTCAGATGACTATAGTTGTTGATTGACGAGATATTTGTATGAGTAGAAATCTGCATAAACAAAGGGACATGCCGTGAAGAATTAGTAGAATTGATGGTTTGGGTCAGATTAACTGGTAGGTCTTTTTTGGCATACATTTTGTAGATATTTACTGACAGCGATTACAATTTGTATCATTTTATCGAAATTAAGGCGCAAGTGCCAACAGTTCTTTGCCATCTATCGTGACTCAATCGTTGACATGTAGGTCACCATCCGCCAGTTTGTTTGTTTTGACAGCGCGTATGAATACAGTTCGGTCGTTCGAATGTTATTCACTAGTGAATATATGCTCGTAAATATCAAAATATATATGATAGTGTTACGTCACGCTGAAGCCACTAGTTTTGTTATAAATATGATTATTTGATTTCTACTTTGTCAAAACTTTAAGTGCTAAAATATATATCTAATTGATATTCATGATGACAACATTTCTATCATAAATATTCATGGGGTAAAGGGTTAAACTAAAACATCACATGTATAGTTTTAACCATTATCGTGCAGAAAAAAGACATGTCTGCCAAAAATCTGACCCGTTGCATTTTTTAAATACTTCTGATAAGTAGAAGCGTTTCAAAACTGTTGACCCAGTGTCAAATAGCTGTGACCCTGATGAGATGCCAAGTTACTCTGCATCTCATCTGGATCCAACCTATTAGCATATGGGATTCAGGTCGCTTGTATCATCACAACGTTTACATTGATATATGGTATATATTAGGTTCCCGAGGGTAGTACTCTATGATGGTATACTCTTAAGCTTGGATACAGGAGGAGCTTACCAGACTCATGTATTATTTTTTCCCTGTCGTGCCCTTAACGGCTTACCTGCAGTTGCTCTGACTTCAGCAAAGTCATTGAGTACATATTTGACGGATTGTCACAGTTATTATGCTATGTTTTACATGTTGTCCTGTGTTCACCGTCGTCTATGTTGTGGGTAAGTCCAGCGGGGATACCTTTATTTACAATATTTGTAAAGCTAGGGTGAATTTGAGAGAAGTGCGAGGTTAGGACGTCCGTAAACCGGTTTAAACCCCCAGTGGTGTTTTTGCTGCTGACCGTGCCAAGGCGGTACTCTCTTTGTCACCCTTCCTTTTGTTTGCCTTGCGTCTTTGTGCTTGTGGTTTGAACTTGTTGTGGAACGTTTGTCCCTGGGTCTTGTGTCTCTTTTGCTGTTTTCTGTGTTCATTTCGCGCGTGTGTGTGTGTGCGTTTGGGTGTGTGGTTGTGTGTGTGTGTGTGTGTCATGCTGTCTATCGGTGTTTTGGTGGTGATTGCGTCTTGCATGTGGCTTTGCCTGCTTGACTTTACTACTTTTCCATTAACGTTTCAAATCTTTTATGGTGTATGCAGTAAAACCTCTCTTAACCGGACGTTAAATTTAGTATAAATATCTGTCTCGAGGACAGGTGACAGCTTAATGCAGGGTGGAAGTCATGCAGAAATCTCCTAGATGAGCTTTCTGCATGACTTTCATCCTGCATTAAGCAGTCACCTGCCTAAAATATCTAAATTCTTGTCTACTAGAATTCCGGTTTGAGGCGCATTCTGCTTTACTTTCAGCCTGCTTTAAGAGAGGTTTTACTGTATTAGGTTTCAGTTAACCCATCCTCTCATAGAGTCTAGACGCCTTTTGACGCCTCTGTACAAGTCACATTTTGAAATCATTGTGATAAATAAAGCATTTGTTTCAAAGGAGCAAATGCTCAATTTATCATAATGGTTTCAAAACTGCACACTTCTATTTTCCTCTTGTTTAGTAAATGCTCCTTTTCAGTAGATTATCTTCCAAGAGGTTGTGACTAAAAATAAGTCTATGAGGTAATGGGTTAAACATAAGTTCCAAATTTAAGCATTTACATATAACGATCAGCTGCCTTCCAAAGATGTACGGATATTATAACATGTTACAAAACATTGAACGTTACGGGTACATTTGGGTCAGATGGAGCAAAACAATGGAACTTACTTCACAATTAAAGGATAAATATATTCTGAAAACGGGTGTTCATTCGAAAGCAAAAGTAGAAAGGCAAAAAGGGAAAAATTGCAGACTCGGTTTTATTGAGTCTGTTCATGAGTAGTAATTAAAAGTGCAACATTACTCACGCCACCTAACACCGGCTTAAGAAGTATTCAATTTTCAAAACTAATAATCCCGAAGGACCAGAAAATATAACAACACTGAGAATGAAGTACGGGACGACATTTCACGGCCGCCACACAAGCACTTAACACCTGGTATTGTGAAGTACATATATTCTCAAAATGGGTGATCCTTCGAAAGCAAAAGTAGAAATGCAAAAAAGCCTGCTAGCACATGTTGTTTAGATTGACTTTGTTCTTTATTAACCAGTAAGTGCCTGAAACGCAATTTATGTTTTTGTTTTAAATCGGTCTAGCATTTAAAACCTTAAACTGCTGTGATATATATCCAGAATAACGCAAATTGTTCGATTTTGTCTTTTTAAAAAAACTCTACTCGTTTCACTAAGTGATTTACGACATTTTCATGATGTCATCCAGTCACTGACGTGAACTTTGTCTGGTATCGACTTTTTGGTAGAATGGAGTAGATCTAGATATATATCTATATCTATAAATTGCCAGGTGAACGCATTATTTCGCTTTGATACAATACCGTTCCAAGGCGGTACTTCCATCTTCCCCCAATTGTATGTTTGTTTTGTCTTTGTGCGTCTCTTGATGTTTTTTATAGTTATGTACATTCGCTGTTTCCTTGTGTTGCTGTTCGGGCGACTATTTGTTCTGTATGTGGTGTTTACTGCATGACTCATTTTTGTACTTTTATAAGTATAAAATAGTTTGTATTATTTCCTCTTCAGCTGAATACAAATCTCTTCAAACAGGAAATGTTTTATGAGAATGAAAACTTTTGAGTCAAGAGATGTAATAAGAGATGTAAAAAGAAAAAAGCAGTTATATCCCCAGATAGTTGAAATTTAAGACGTTAAATGTAAAAAGTATGCTGGTGGCAGTACGCCCGGTGTTGACATACGTTTAATCCCGTGTATGTACATGTTGGCATGAAACTTGCTTATTCACAAGCCACTTCGAAGCAATGAATTAGTAAAAGAGCATGGCAGTCCTTATCATCTCTATAGTGTTCTGTCTTTCAATCATAGATAGTGTCGTCAAAGTTTCGTAAATTACTTCCCTTTTACTTCAGATTTAAAAAAATCAGCCTGCAATGAATAATTCTGCAAGTCAAGCAACTTAAATCCTTGAAACTTATGTACAATGTTAACGATCAATATATTTTGACAAAAAAAACGTTCCCCCTAAACATTGTACATTACTATAGTAGCTATACGAATTATTGTAAAGGGGCCGTCACACCATAACGTTCTGGTCAACGTTCTCTGAACGATTCAATCGTTCAATTTTTGAGCGTTCTAGAATGAGGATAACACATCAGGCGTGTGATAAACGTGTACCTAACGCATGACTAGTGTGTGTCTTACGCGCGAGAAGCGTGTAACAGCGACCAAGTAAGATACCCCTGAAAACCATTAGCGTGTGCTGACGTGCCACTGGCGCACAACGAACGATTTGTGAACGTTAGACGAGCGTTTTGAGCGTGTGACTAACGTGTGAATAACGACAGAATAGCGTTTTGACGTTCGTTTGACTTTAGTCACACGCTGCGTGCGCTAGGGGATCGTTCAGCGGTCGTTGACAGGTCGCCATTGAGTCGTTCACTGCAAAGCAAACGATTAGTAACAACAAGTAACGCTAGAGTAACGACTGACTAACGATATCCGAACGCGTGCAACGCTCATCGAACGTTAGTAAAACGTTCCATTAACGTTCTTAAACGTTCTTCAGCGTTTAAAATTAAACGTTGAAGAACGTTGGTCCCATGGGCCCGTCACACCATGACGTTCTGGTCAGCGTTCTCTGGCGTTTGAGGAAACGTTGGTAGTCGCCCATGGTCGCTGGAATAGCGCCAGAAGAGCGTTGTGAACGCTTGTGAACGCTATTGGCGGGGCTAAAATCGTAGAAAAGCAATATGATATATATTCCTTCACAAAATCATTGAGTTTTTGTATAGATATGTGCATTTGAAAATTGTAAGACTGAATCAGAACTTATTTTCGACTTGAAAATGTTTTGGTCCCTATACCAGGGGCGTGCCTGGTCCTAATTCTTGGATACGCACCAATGCTAATAAAGTCTTCAGGCATGGGCCGCACTCTCTCCGAGGGATTATTGTTTCTCACGTAACTTCCCTTATCTCCGGGTTAGAACAACGGGTTAAGATTCCCTGATCAGTAACATGTGTAAGAACACTTTAGAACATATATAACGTCATACGTCATAAATGACCTCAAACCATGGAAACCCCGGTGTTTACATGTCATGAAAACGGTAAAACACACTGTTTTGATTATGTGAGAAAAAGAATCTGATGCTCGTTGTTCCTAAACTCACCAAGAAAGTGTTATTAAGCTTGCCAAAGGCTCGCTAAATAACATTTTCTAAGGCTCGTTTAAGAACACGTGATCTTAAAAGACAACTCGCGACAGATCCTCTATTTCTTGCATCGTTGAGGTACAATCGTGAAGGTACATATGTATATGGGTAAATATACTAGCTAGATCATCGATTGTAAACACATACGTTCTAACATGTGTACATAACTGGTTGTCATGTCCACAGTTTGTGTTAGTGAAAGAAGAATATTGAGACAACAACACATGACAGAAACCTAGGCCTTAATACCTCAGTATATTTAGCTAATGTAGGCATACCTACACATTAAAATAGCAATTTCATTTTCCCCAGACCGACAAGAGTTTAATACAACTAATCTAACATCAATAAAACAACCTTATTATAGGCGTGAAATCAACTGAATGGAAGAAAATCAATACAAACATGCGTTAGGATTTTAATTAGTGGCATGTCTTTGCTATATCTCCAATTTGAAGACCCTAACTGGGTATGTAAAGTATAGCGACGACTTTAAATAAGGGACTGTACATTGCACAAACGACCGGTATGTAGTAAACGGTTATCAAAATAACACTAGTATTGTCATGGTTATATTATGAGGGTTTGAACACACTTTTGTTTTAATATGTAGCCTTTGTATAAAGTTCAATCTAATCAAAACTTGGTCAACGTCGAATTTTAAAAACATACGTCAACGTGTCTTTCTACTATTTAATCCGAATAATCACTGAAAAGTGCCGAAAGAGCTACACCTGTAGCATATCATGTCTTTCAAATGCTTCAGCTCATATAGCCACGAAGTCCTCAATGTGAACTAACTTTCTTAACCCTTTCCCTCATATAAGCATGTTTTCACGCATTTGCAAGCAGAGAAGACCCAGATAAGACGGCTCCTAGAGGAGCCGTCTGATCAGGGTCTACTCTGTTTGCTAATTGAGTTTGATAGATCTGTTACTTTGCTTTCTATAACAAGTACAATGTTCCGCTTCCATATTTCTTTATAATTATTTTGTCAATGAATATTCAGTAGGTATTGAAATTTTGATTAGATAAAGAACAAGGAAAGGGTTAAAAGACAATAGTAGATTTATTTAT